>JANHGN010018025.1:21136-35660 GCA_024605025.1 Megaceryle maxima
GAAATATAATATATAAATAATAAGTATAAATAATTTTCATATTAAGAAATCATCAATTATTTAAGAAAATGTAAGTTTTATATATTTTGGAGAAAATACTGCTCTTCAGAGCAGCCAGTTGCAATGAAGGTTAATGCTATATGAATCTCCTCTGCATTCTTCAATACCATTTATGTATCAGTGTTTGGCCAAAGTCAGCTTTTCTTTGTCTTTCTGGAAAACACTGAAGGACAAGAATTCAGCAGTCTGAGTTTAGCCCCATTGTCTTTGTGTCAACACTTCCAGTAACAGTAGATTGCTATTAGACTGTCCATTAGCCACCCCTTCACCTGACTAAACAAGCCCAGCTGCCTCAACGTTTGTTGTTTTGGTAGCCAGCTACTGGTCCCTCTCAGGCTTGTCTACATACCCAGAGGGGAGCCCAGCATTCCAGAAATGGCACCGCTGGCACTGAGTAGAGGGAGTAACAGCTCTTCTCAATCTGTTTTCCACACTGCTCCAAATACAACCCAGTCTGTGATTGGTCTTACTTTCCGTGAGAGTTGGCTCACCTTTCTTCCTACATCCATTGTAACTGCCAGGTCCTTTTCAGAAAGGTCCTATTAATTTTCCCAACCTGTACCAAGGTGTTGAGTGAAAGTTCCACAGCAGAACTTCCTGCTGCTGATTACTGAACCTCATGAGATTTCTGTTGGCCCAGTCCTCAAATTTTGAAAGGTCTCCGTATCAAGACTCAGCCAATTCCCTAGTGTATTACTATCATCAAAGTAGCTGAGGATGTAGTCTGTGTCATCATCCAGGCTGGTGAGGAAAATGCTGACAAATGCACATCCCATCTTCAGGCATTGGCTTATTAGCAGCCATTAGCATGTGCTGAGCCAGATGTCCAGTCAGTTCACATTCCACTAACTGTCTCCCTGCCCAAACATCCATGCTTTACAAGTGAATAGTGTGGTGGGAGGTGGGTTGAACACCTTCATAGTACAGACTATGTAATTTTCTCTTTTAAAGAAGTATGATTTGGGAAAAAAATAAAAAAGTTGATACTAAGTGGAAAAAAATCAAATGCTGGAGAAAGAGGAAGAGGCTAGAGAAGGCTACAGGGGAGAGCTGAGATGTCACTTGGTAACCAATACCACTGAGAATGAATTAGGTGTTTTTTATGTGTCTTGCCTGAGGTAAGGAGGGAATGAATGTTTTCTTGCTCTGGTATGATATTTTCATGGGATTTGCAATATTTTCTGAGTTGGATGGAGAGTTTGCAGAGCAGGATGGAGGCTATGTGGAACATTGAATTGCTCGTTTCCCATGTGTCTTATCTTAGCCCTCTTTCTATGTCATCAGGATACTTAGCTGGTCTAGTGGCCTATATAGCCTACAGGGCACTACCGTTAGAAATTTTCTAGAGAAGCTCTTACAGGACACATATTAACTACTGAAAAGACCATATAGAAAACACCTTTAACCCCCTCAAAGATATGAATAGCTGATGCAGCTGTGCCTGTGTAGTAATAAAGAGTTTTATGCAGTCTAGCCAAAAGGGTTTAGTGTATTAACCTCACTACCATAGGTCTGCCTGAAACAATTTAGCATGTGGAAGAACATGTCTGCAGCAGAAAACAATAACAAACTTTTGCAGTGCAGTAGAGACAAGGTACTATCTTTCTGGTCAGTTGCCAAGAGCTCGCCATGTGATTCATAAGCAAATGAAGTTGTGGAAATTCCCTGTGGATTAACAAACATCACCCAGTCTGATTGAAAAAAGGCTGTCAGCATAAGACAGAAGAGACCCTGACTTTTGGCAAGCTGTGGGAGGAAGATTATGCTGGTTAATTCTGAATTCTCTTTCAAAAAAGTCCTGTCTTTCCAAAATGTAGAATGAAGCAATAAGTGTCTAAGTCCTGGACCCCATGACCATGTGCTCCTTGATCTTTTCGTAGGCTTCTTACTTGAGATGTGAAAGCTGCTCTTTGCTGTGACTGTTACAGCTTCATCTGCTACACTTTGGAAACTGGGTGAGAACTCAGGAGGTAGGAATAGTGTCCCTCTTCTGCCAGGGGGTTCTTCATCACCTCTCTCAGGAATATGGTATAAAATTGAAAATAAACATACCATGGCTCAGGCAGCAGCCTTTTGTTTTCACCAGTGGTGATGTGTTATCTTTATCACTGGGTAGAATGCATGGTCTTTGCCTGTTTTATAAGAAAAGTGAATATGGAGGTATATATCATTTCAGTTGATAATGGTATGAAGAATGGATAGGATATGAAGAAGAACTTGGATTTCTCCTTTTTTTTGGCAATTAAATATTTAATTTCTTATATTTTTTAGAAAAATATATTTTTGAGATGTCTTCCAACTCATCATCTTCCTTTGGAATATTGCCACAGTCTTCAATAATTAATATTGAGACTGTATCATCTGATATTTTGATTTGCTACAAAAGATAAGAAATGTCAAATAAGAAATGCTTAACTGTGTTTTTCTTGAATGATTTGAAATGGAAAAGAAAATAGCCTCTAAACCAAAGGCATATATTTGAAACAAAGCAGAGCATTTAAAACAGTAAATACTCATTTAATTATTTAAAATTTCATTTATCCATCTTGTCCAAATTAGTTTTAGAATCACTTCTATTCTAGATGTGCATTTATTAATGGAAGTGTTAGAGCAACAGTAATTTCATGAAGCATATTTATTTTTAAATAAATCATTAGTACGTTGGAATTAAAAAACTTAATCTTTTACAGAGAATTGCAGATAGAGTCAGTGCCTGTATTTATATGCTAATGACTCTAAGGGAAGAAAGCAGAATTAACATATAATGCTTCATTAAGAGAAAAAAAAATTGCATTAATCCTATAACTTGGAAGTAAAGCACAAACCATTTCTGGTGCATAATAGAGGTTTTAATTATGTACTTTCAATATAGCAATTCTTAAATAATGGTTCTGGCACTGGCAATAACACAGAAGAAAAAGTCCCAGTGAAAACTGTTGAAGTAAATTAATCCCGTTCTGTTATAATTTTTGATAGCTCATTCCTTATGTCTATTTTGTGCATTTACATCGAGTAGAAGTTTTTATCATTAATTATTTCATGTGAGAGTATTTAATTCTGCAAGGTGCCTGCCATTCCATTGTCCTTAAGAAAGATATTATTGATCCTCTGGAATCAACAAGGTTTTGATACGGGGTTCTAGGGAGGCAGGATATAGGTGTTTTCCTATATATTTATATACATCAGTGTTCCTATTTGCATTATTTTAGTGGTCCAGGACAACAATGGTGCTTCAAGCTGTTATTGTGGGTTTCTTTGGGTTTTTTTCAGGCAAATGGTCTTTGATTCACCAATCAGCTATACTTTCAGATTAAAAACTAAGTCACTTCAGTCCTACCCTCACCAGTTATTATCTGTGGCCTACGTGGCTGATCTGAAACAGAATTATGTCTATTCCAATTCAGATGGAAATTAATCTCGGACAAACTGAAGAAGTCTACTATTTCTTTGCAGAAATTTTAAGTTGTGATTCCTCTGCTTCTTACTCTCAGATACAAAAGACCTAATTAGAATGAGCTTAATCTTCTGAAGTATCAAATATTCTATGTGGGGGGGTTACTGTTGCTTGCTACAATTTTTTTCTCTTCCAACAGAGAAACTTCAGAGCCTCACCTGAGGTTTTTTCTAATAAGTTTATTTCACAAAAGAGAGTTTTCCCACCTCTGTAGCAAAAATCAATATATCATATAAAGAAATGTCAAATGGTCTGCACACATCTGTCTCTTTCACTCTTTGAACTATGCTATTAATAAAAAATCCTGACTACTGAGTTTTCCTGATAAGTAATCTAAATATTGCACAAACATATTGATGTCAGGATTAAATAAGAAAAACTTTAAAAAAATTAAACCACCAGGCTCTGTAGCTTCAGGACTGATAGCTGATACTAGAAAACAATTAAAAGGAAAGCAATGCAATAGCTGAACAGTGCGTGTTTGTCCAACTTTTGCTCTGTAAGTTGTACAATTGAGCTTGAAGTTAATTTTACATGTAGAGATACGTTTTGGTGAGCTGAGCCTTCATCTGGTTGTCAGCAGTCAATGCTACAAAATATTTTCATGTTTTTCTACATCCAGTCCACTGTTACAGTGTTTGCATCCAAGTGTTAGGATGGTTTTCAGTGTCCCTTTTCATAGCAGCTAACAATCTTGATCACTGCCTTTAGTAGAAGCATTGCATAAATGTGCTTGCTGAGAGTAAAATCTACCCTCAAAGGTTACCACCTACTAAACCTCATTTTTAAAATGCAGGTGGGATGCCAGCTGAGGGATATAAAACACACTACTTGTGTGTCAGCTACAATATACAGTGCTTGTTTTGTCTGGAAAATACTGCTTTTCTCACTGCTTTCTCCAGGCTCTCCTCCAGTTCCTCACTTCCCCTGCAGTTGCTTCCCAACCAGTGCATTGGTGAAAGATTTTCCTCTGAGGTTACCTACTTCTTGTGCTCCTGCCTGTGTTAACTTTATTCATCTCATGCACTAATATGAACTGCAATTTCTGTGCCAGGCAGCCTTCAACTATGTAAGCCTTTAATGCAAGCACTGTAAATAATTTCAGCATTTGTTGTATTCATGTTAATATTTCACAATGCTGCTTTTTTTATTGATTCTTTTACAAGGTCAAATTCAAAGACCTTCTGGGGACCTTCAAGTTATCATCAGGTCAAATTAAGTACCTAAATGTGGGCTGAACTGTGTAATGATTATAAGGTGTATTTGAAAATTAGTCCTCACTATAGCAGACGTTGTCAATAAAACCTTTTCCTACACTTCACTGCTTCAGTAAATTTACTTGAAAGAAGCATAAGATTAAATGTATGATTAAATAAAGAATTTGCAAGGAGCAGCTGATTAGAGAGATGAAAGTTGCACCATTTGAACAGGAAGGTGGGATGCAAAAACAACTGCTGAAGGATTCTGATAGTTACTTTCATAGAAAGAAAACTTTTAAAAATAAGCAAAGTATGGAGAGAACATTATTAGTCTTTTGATTTAGATGTGGGATATATTAGAAGTGAGCAATTACTCTAGGAAATGTTTGAAGTAATCAGTATTTGGACATAAATGTAAATTAACATTTGTTTTTGGTTGAAGTCTCATGCAGCCACCTTCCATTCATATTCCCCATACAGATAGGAAGTTCTTTGCTGTTCAGAGCAGTAATGCCAGCTTTGCAGTGAAGTACTGATTAAGATTCAAGAAGTAATAATACAGCTGTGACCCTTTATAGGATGATTTTTCTATATGAATAATAGCATTTACAGTTATATGAACCATGGTGAAAATTATGAAGCTAATGAATCCTTGGGGTTCAAGATGCATACTGAGTACTAATTGGGATCAAGAATAAATTTCACCAGAATCTGTAATACTCACAAGTGAGCAACTTTCTGGATAGGGTTTCATACTTTTTACTCTAGAAACCAAAATTAGCTATTAGTGGAGATTAGATGGAAGAAGATATGATTGCTTGCTTAGTTGTTTTGTTTGCCTTAGAGAGAGAAAAGATATTTCTTTATTAAATGAAACAACCAAGACCTTTAAGGAGGTTACACAAGAGGAACAAGGGCCACAAAGATGATTAGAGGAGTGTTGCATATCCCCTATGAGGACAAGCTGTGAGTGCTGGGGTTGTTAAATCTGTAGAAGAGCAGGCTGTGGATAGCTTATAGCAGCCTTCCATACTTAAGGGGGGCTTATAGAAAAGGTGGGGAGGGACTCTTTATCAGGGAGTGTAGTGGTAGGATTAGAGGTAACGGTTTTAAACTGAAAAAGGGTAGATTTAGATTAGATATTAGGGAGGAATTCTTCACTGTGAGTGTGGTGAGGCACTGGAACAGATTGCCTAGAGTAACTGTGGATGCCCCCTCCCGGGAAGTGTTCAAGGCCAGGTTGAATGGGGCTTTAAGCAACCTGCTCTAGTGGAAGGTGTCACAGCCTGTGGCAGGGTGGTTGACACTAGATGATCTTTAAGATTCCTTCCAACCCAAACCATGTTATGATTCTATGAAATAACCCTAAGTGACCCCAACACTTAGAAGGAAGAACACCCCCACATACCACCAGGGACATTAGAATCCACTTTCTCTGCTTGTGCTGAGCAGCAGACTGGCTGTTCCAGAGAGGGAAAAGTGCAAACTTGGAGCTGTCTTCAGAAGACTACAAAGATAGGCACATAATCTTCTAGCTCAACATCAAGCCATGCCATATCACATCTTTCAAGAAGCAAAAAGGAAAATCTAGGTTTGTTTTAAACATTTCAAATATAAGAGAGTCCAGAACATCCTTTATTAAATTTCCTCAATGGTTAATAATTCTTACTGCTTAAAAGATAGCTTATTTCTAATTTGCATTTCTTGACCTTTAACTTCCTGTAAAGGCATATAGTTGTATCTTAGCCAGCTATGTGGAAAAGCCCTCTGGTGTAAGATATCCTCTTTCCATGCCTGTACTTACAGATCACTTAAGCTTGACTTTGATGAGCTAAATAGATTGGACCTCTTAAATCTCTTTCTGTAGGGCAGATTTTCCAGTCTTTAAATCATTCTTGCAGTTTGTTACTCTACTTTCTCAAATTTTGTGACATCACATTAAGGGTGTGGAGAATAGATTTGGACATGTTATTCCAGTAAACATCTCAAATAATGCCATCACTTTACTTTTTTCCATATATTCACCTGTTAAACACTGTTAAGGACCATATCAACTCTTCCAGCTAGGCAACTTTCTAAGAAGTCAGTCTGAAATGGTTATTGAGAGAGACTTGTACTCTTTTTTCCAGAATCACTACTATAATAGTACTGCAAGCATGACCTATAATCTTTGTTTTAGAAGTATGACATTAAGGTTAGACAAACTTTTAACATATGGTGATTAATAAGTTCTACAACATAAAGGCAGTTCACTGACTTACTGAAGCAATAATGTAACTTCTAATACATTTTCTTTGGTTGGTTGGTTTGTTTGTTTTGGGGGTATTTGGTTGGTTGGTTTGGGTTTTGTTTGTTTGTGTTTTTTAAAAAATATTTACCGTAGTGCCTTTAATTGGAAAGACTTGGCAATAGTTCACTCAAACAATGAGTGGCACAGATACTGAATATGACTGGCAGAAGAAAGGTTGTTGCTCAGGCTGTTGTTTGGGTGGGATCATTATGTAGGACTTGATTAGTGTCTGCTATATAAATCCTCACAGCCTATTTCAAGCATAATCAGGATATGTTATAGATAGAATGAGAATCCCACCCATATCTATACCCTTCACAGAATTTGTAAATGAGCCTTTCAGTACAGTTGTCTTTTTGGTATATAATTTTGCATATTTAAGCTCATTTGGGAGAGTTACAAGTTCCACCTGTGTAAACTACTGCAGTGACACATTCCTGAGTGGTTTTGATCCCCTAGTAAGTCTCTCCCAGTCTCTCCTTATGTGCAATAGGAGCAGGTGTTTGTGAATTCTTTGAACATAAGAGACTACATCTTCTTATAGACGTTACGTTTAGAGTTTTGCTGTGAAATAACTCAGAAATAACTACTTGGAAATGTCAAATCTGAGTTTTGCTGAGCCTTAACAATGAAGCCAAGTATGAAAAAAAAAACTCGCGTGTATAAATTTGTCTTACAACACGAGGATTTTAATGTATTTGATGCATTCCTTTTATTTACTAAGGATAGCTTAGTGAAAAGTCCCTTATTAAAAGGATGCATCAATTAATCTGAGTGGATTCCAGCAAACTAGCTTAGGTAAAGGATGATTTAACTTTAACTTCAGTCAGACTACTGCTAAAGTTGACAGCTGAATTCAGGATGTCTGAGTCAACAGTAATTCTTCTAAGGTCAGATGGTTCCAGAGGGACTTGGTCCAGGAGGCACAAAACCAAATAGCTCCAGATCAAACAAGTTATAAGCTCCACTGGGGAAGACCCAGACGCGATAGCTCATGTTCAAGGAACTTATGTACTAGTAGAGATTAGGAAGGAACAGCTCAAATATTTCCTTTGAACTTTTTTCTTTTCTTTTTTTTTTTTTTTTAATAGAAGAGAAATGGAAAGTGAGCATTTAAAAATATAAAATGTTTTCTGTCCAAAGTATGATCAAATGCTCAGAAGTCTGGCTCTCTGAAAATTAGCATCATTTCTCGACAGGTCTTAATCAATTTAAAAATCACAATATTGACTTTGATATGCCATACCTACTGTTCTCAGTAATTACACCCACAAGTGTCCTAAAATTAAACAAACTAAAATTGCAGTAGCTTGTTCAACTCCATCTTTTTCACGTTCCTTATGAAATACATCTATTTTTTCAAGGCATGCTCACACTGTATCTATGTCACAGAATACCTGAGATGTACACTGTGAAGAAGGGATCTGAGCAGCTTAATACATGGGCTCTGCTGACACATCAGCAGGAAGAACACACAGCATTCTTTCTGTAGGGGAAGTCCTGATATTGTCCATGTAATTTAAAATGGTGTGGGCTATATATAGAATTTGCAATTCAAGAGAGGTACAGTAGTGCCCTGATGGGCATGTGGAAAATAATCCGTGAAATTCTGTGAAGTCTTAGAGAGCACGTGGAAGGTGTGGATGTCCTGCTGGATTATACAATGCCTGAGTTTGCATGGATCTCCATGAGTGTAGGAAAAGATGTACTTGCCTGTTTCTGTAAAGGCTAATTTATTTCTTAATTTCAAATTGCTACTGCGTAACAATGGAGTGGTCATAAAAAAAAAAAAAAAAATTGGGGTGTGAACCCTTTGAGTTATGTAGTAAACAATAGGCTCCTTGTATTCTAACATTAATGAATATAGTTTGCAATAAGACCTCTGCCTGGAGATACACAATGGGTACAGTAAAGGAGCATGTTGTGCAGCTTGCTCTACATGTCTCGAAATCCCCTTCCAAGGCCTGTTCATATAGTAGTCTTGTTAGCAGTAAGGCTAGCTACAAATGTGTAAGAGTTCTTACTAAAATGTATTAAACATCCTTAGACATTCTAAAACCAATTGAAAGCTTGCCTTTTTCTTTTGCAAGGAATACTTCCTTTCCTGGATAAGCAATATACAACACAAATATTTTGCTGAAAGGATGACAGTATTGACTTTAGAAAATGCAACAACATATACCAAATTTAAAGAGATATTTTTGACTCATTTTCCCTGCTGTTTAGGGTTTGAATCCAGGCAAGTCTCTTTTTCACAGTTAATTTCTCTTTTTTGAATTTACTCCAGCATCTCATCTCTTCATGTTTACTTGTCTATGGGACAAATGTCCAAGTTTTACATTCAAATTTTATTTTTGGGCAACTTTTATGTTGAGCTATGTGAGTATTCATGAAGAGATTTTGATGTACGTACAGTTGACTTTACTGGGCAATGAATCAGTTCATGCTAAAGTGTATGTAGAAAGGGAACAAGAAGAGTAGGATAAAGGGAAAAAAAGCCCAACTATCTTTTTACAAGTAATATATTGATGGGGAATAATTTTGGGATACAATCTCTCATGTGAATTAGTGTAACAATTATAGGATATTATTACTTATGTAGAAGACAGTATATTTAAAAATCAATCATTATAGTTTTGAAAGTGTCTGAAGTTAACTTGTGCTTTCAGCCTGAAAACTGTCTCTAACATGAGGTCATTTACTAAGATCTTCCTTCCTCAACTTTATCATGCCTCCAATTTGACCAAGCCAAGCTATGATTTTAAAACCTGAAGCTCTAGAGCCTAAGATACATAAAAGCAATAATTTAATCTATTTAGATTCTCCTCTATATATTATCAGTCCTTCTTCCCTAAAACCATTTATGGTTTTAGACTTGCAAAACATTTCAAGCTATTGTCTTCCAGCTACATGGTTGAAGCTAGCAGGATCTGAATGACAACCAGAATCCTGGTTTAGGGTTTTTTAAGCAAATGGTTTTGCTATTAAACATAGCTCATTATGTGCTACACCATTCACCGCACTTAGTGCTCTGCTCCTGTGGATTTGCCAGTCATTGCCAAGCTAAATCTATGCCAGGGTTAGTGGTCACACACCTCCTAATCTAGCAATTGCATTAAGAACTCCAGGCATTTTTAAAAAGTGTTTATTGGAGTTCTTTTCTCTTTCCTAGATAAAAAACTTTGTCACAGCTCAGCAATCACAGACACACTGCTCTGCCTGCCTGCTTGATTTGTGTTCTATTTATAAACAGATTTATCTCTCCAAAGAGGTTCATTTAGGAGGGAGATCAACTCTAACCAATAGCAGGAACTGAACAGATTGGAGAAACAAAGCTTTGGAGGGAGGCTGAAATAAATCAAATTAACTGTGTAGCTTTCATTTGGTTTTCATTATTCCAAAGTAAGATAGCAGTCTGGATATTTTAGAAAAGACAATGGAATCCAAATTATATGAGCATCCAGAGTCAAAGTCACTCTTTCTGGTGAACTTTCAGCATCTGTACTGTCTGTCTGCTGACTTGCTATTGCTCATACTTCCATTATTTACGTTATCTCAAAATATGAGCTGAACATATATAATTTGAATTGTAAGAATAAAAGGATGCTCACCAAGAATAGTAATGCTTTAGGGTTTTTTTGAGTATTCTTCTTTGATCCAAGGATATTTTAGAACTTGTGTTTGTGAGGATATATCATCCCATGGGTGAGATTTCACCTGATACTGTTTCTAGTAGAAGTGCCTGCATCTAACTTCTGATTCTCATCTACCATCTCTAATAATTCTTCTCCTTCAGAGAGAGAGATAACACATTGATGTTTCTAGAGATACTGGTACATATTTGACCTTTATGTCTTCTGGTAAACGTTTAGAATTTAAATTGCTTTGGCTGGTGGTATGTTTCAAGCTTTCCTCATGAGGGCTGCTCTTCAATGTTTGTGAGACCCATTAAAAATAATACACAGTCCTAACCTAGCAGAAGAGCCTTTTTTTTTTTTTTTTTTTTTTTTTAACCATCACTTAAACCATGGCACCCACTGCCAACTAATTTCCAAAGTTCTCTTCATTATGTAAGAGTAATAAATAGCATCCTGCTAAATATTGTATAGGATAAACCTACCAAAACAAAGTATATCTCTGTTTTGTGGTGCTTTCTAGAAGGAAAATAAACCTTTTTTATTTAAATTTTATGGCTCTGTTTGTGGGAGAACCACAGGAGGTGAGTATATATCAGGTAGAGCTTAGAACACCAATTCAAATTTGTTACACTAAGGTTCTCATAATCTTTAGTAAAAACATAGTCTTATATCTTTGACATCTGTGACATTTCATCTCAGTTTCATCTCGGTCTCATGTCTTGCACTACCATATTGCCTTCTGGCATAGTATACACCAAATATTTAAATAAAATTGGCTTCAGATTCTTAATTCCATCTATGTGTATGTATATATGCACGTGTATATAAATTAAAAAAAAAAAAATCAGAACTTTTCTGCATTTTTAATAGCTTTCTGTGTTACGCTGAGAAACTCTCCAGATGAGGATTATATCTCCTTTTATGTATTGTATCAGTTTGAATAGAGTGTCAGCTTTCAATAAAAGAAAGAACTATGTAAATGAAGAAAAAGGTGTACAATCATTTTTCTGAAGATAATGAGAAAATGAGATTTACTATACCGGATCATACTATTCACTGTTGAAGTCTCATGGCTTGTTCTGACAGAGCCAATAGTTGATGACTGACAAGATGTGAAAATCCTAGCAACATGTACTCATATATGAATATATGGTGATAAACATAAACCCAAGCAAAGGAAGACACTTTTTCCTTGTTCTCTATAGTTCTGTATCAGATTCCCGTAGCATAATGACCCTTTTTGCAAGCCACAGAAGGGTACCAGTTTGATTTGTTGGTTGTTTCTCTTTTTATTTTGAAAGTTAGAATCCATGGACTTGTTCAAGATATTGCTATAACCAGTATTGCCATGACATTTAGATCTACCCATGAAATTGATTTAAAAAGAAAATTTTGAATTAAATCATCTTCACTAGACAGAGCCAAGCCTGTTATTTCTCTCCTCCAGGCAAAGGCTTAGTCAGAAAATTTTTCTCAGGTATATCCTATAATCAATTACATGATTTGCCAAAAAGATATGCTTTAGCTGTTTGTCTGAAGCTGGTCATTTGAACTGTGATGAATCATCAACAAACTTGACTTGTGAAGTGACTTCAACATATACAGCATATATTCAAATATAGATTTGGTATCCTCTGGTGGAATCCTGAAATGTTTGAGGAAGGTGATAGAATGAAGATTTCTTAAAATATTTAAAATGTGGTAAATATAGACTAGGATTGTATATAAGGAATTATCCTGGAAAGTAAATGGGAAGTCATAACCTACTAGTTGGTTAGAGAACAAAGATATGATGAACAGCTGACTCCTTTTTTTTTTTTTTTTTTGTAAGGACATCATAAAATATTAACATGAATCAGCAGAGCATTGCAAATATTCTTGCAGAAAATAACCTCTTGTCTCATAATTTCAGTGTGTTTGTCCATTTGTCTAACAAGTTCACAGTCTGAAATTTTGTCAGACTTCAGCCAAATACATCTTTTCTTTTTCTTTTTCTTTTTTTTTTTTTTTAATCTAATTGAGTTTCTGGATGTTTTTCAGGATTAATTACTGGTGAATCTCTACAACAAAATAAAAATGAAATAATTTGGTAGCACACTCAAGGGAAAACAATTCTGATATTGTTTTCAAATTAAAGGTCTCAGTCCAGCAACATTTATACAATTCTATTGTGTATCAGAAATGCCAAAATAAGCATTTTTCCTCCCCCCACCCCCCTCTTTGTTTTCCTGGCAAAAATAATTTGATTGCAATTTTGCAGTAAGTTTGGCCGCTAAAAGCAATAAATATCAATGCATCACCCCTGACTATTTCCTTTCTCTGCAAGCATGCCCAGTTATATGTGAAATACTTTAAAATTGTGGCAGCTTTATGAACTGCAGGTTCAGATACCCCCAAATCACCAGTGACTTATAAAGAATTTGAATTTTAGGGGCATATATACAAATCTAGGGGACATGTAACTGAATGGGAATGCTTGTTGTACAGCAAGCTTTTCTATTCAGGCTCCTTGTAAGAGAGGCCTTAAGTAGTACTTCAAAACTTAGGAGAGAGGAGGAGAGTGGATTGATAATATAAGAACTACCATTCACAAGGCAATGTTATTGAAAAATTAACCTTCTTTGGGAATTTTTATTTTCTATTTTTTGTTTTCTATGTCTTACTTTAACAAGAACAATTTGTTTTAGTTTTCTGAACAGCAAGCTTTCCTGGTGTTGCACATGCACTGATATTTTTTTTTTCCCACAGATTAAACCGTGTTCATTTACTGTACCTGGGACTGTGGCCAATACATTTCTAACGAGAAGTAGTGCAAAGCTACAGTGCCACATGTGTCCTGATACACACAAATAAAAACAACAATTTTAATTTACTTGATGAATTTGAAAGCATAAGGACTATCTGATCCTATCCTGAGATTCAAAGTGTACTGTTTCATAGAAATCAAACTGATTTTGAAACTGAGAAAGACCTTTGTTGTAATGTTTACTGTTGAAGTTACAATTCCAGCAGAATTTATGTGATTTAAACCCTAGATTTCACCTGTGAATTGAAATGTCTGAAGCCAATATAACTTGGTGTTACAGTGAATCCAACAGCCCCATGGAGGGTAACCCAACATAGCTCTGGCATTGGAACCATACTTAGGATTTTTGCTAGCCCCATATACCATGACAAACACAGAGGCTAACCCAGCAACCTCCTCCTCCTGATATATGAGTTTTCTTGTGCATTTTGGTAGGCAATCTGGAAAACAGGGTGTCAGACACGATGGACCATGCATCTGATTTAGCACAATAATTCCTATGTTCCTACAGTTAGTTGCTATGGGGAATAATAGTTATAATGTAATCCAATACAATTACTGGTATGAGACAATCCAAGAATTGGAATTTTAGAGTTTTGTTTAAAATGAAAAGCATGTGTTGAAAGCCATATTGATTATTTTAATCCAGTCTCCCATAGCAATATTGTTAAGCAGTATGACTCCTCTTTGTCTATAGTTTGCCTGGCAGGAGAGGAACAAAGACATTGATCTGCTATTAACTAAATATGCTGGAGAATACTTTGTACTAACCATTTGAATAGGAAATGGAAGAATGCTTTAAAATAACATTTGCTACCATGCTTCATGATATCACCATAGTAACTAAGAGTTCAGTCTGAATGCTGTGGTTTTGTGCTTGTATTCTCACAAAGAAAAGAGACATTAGCTAGTGGTCTTTAAATAAGAAAACTGCTCATTAATTTTGCACTTTGTAAAGTCCCCATTAACCAGAGCATATTTGCAAAATGATATGCATCAAACAAAGAACATAACAGTTTTAAATTAAATAACATTATTATTTAATACACCATAAAAATGGTTTATTTAAAAGCATGT
>JANHGN010018025.1:35760-115951 GCA_024605025.1 Megaceryle maxima
AGCTTCCTGATAAAAATTCTAGGGGCAACATGCCACCATATCCAGTACTTTTGGCATCTGCCAAATAATAATAATTTTCCATAAGCTTTAAAGGCCTAACTAAAAAAAGTGACTAGGTAGCTCAAAGGCTTTGAATAGGATGTTGAAGCACATGTCTTTTTATGTCTCTTCAAATATAGCTCAAGCTGGTGAAGCTGTTTCAAGATCATGATCTGTTTTTCTATTAAAAAGCACTTGTGATCTTCAGTAAACTCTAGATACTTAGGTATTTTGAAATTGATTTCTAATAGTAATGAACTGGCTGCTTTAGTAATGGTGATGGAAAGTGACCATGAAAATAATAAAATATACAACTAAGAGACCTTGAATAAGTCACTCTTTGGACCAGTCTGAAGATGCATGTGTACTATGGTTTGTGTGTTATATTTCTGGCATCACAATAAAGCCTCCTGTTAACTAATCTCAATACATTTTATATTCTAAACCCTTTTAAACATGTAAAATGTAGCTTACTTACCATTACAATTTACACAGTCACAATGGCTTAAGTAATTAATGTTGGTAGTAAATCTGAAAGTAAACTTAAATGGTAACAAATCCTGTAAATTAAATTAGAATAGTCTTTTTCCTCATTCTATGCAGGTCCAGAGACCTAACGAAGGCCTTTAGTCACATTTCTTTCCTTGTGAAAACAATAACTAAAAGTTCCTGTGAGCTTGCTTGTGCCTTAGAAATGGAACGACTCCACTAGACCTGTGACATGGCAGGGGGTTTTTAGAAACAAAGGAAGAGTGAATGCTATGTATCCATAGGTCCCTTTTCAGTGAGGTAAGTAAATGACATGAAGTGGCTGTTCTGACTGTGTCTAAAGTAAAAGGTAATGAACTGTCCCTACTTCAGAGAGAATTCTGTCTTTCCCAAGCAAAGAGAAAGTTAATCACAATAATCCAGCTTCTTGATGCATAAAGTTAGAGGGATCAAATAGACTATACCAAACATGAAACTGTAGTGGTCTCTGTGATGAGCACTGAACTACTAGAGTTGATACAGAGCAGCAGCACCTTGAATACTTACAGAGAAAGGGTCAGACCATCACAGCTCAAGTACTGTAGTTCTTGATTTATATATATGTGAGTAATTTAAAAAGTTTTTTCAACGTTCCTGTGTGCTTCCCTTTTTAGAGTATGCTTCATTAAATCCATGAGGGATGATTACCACTCAGTCAAAATGAAGCTTTTCATAATGAAGTGCATGAAATTGTATTCCTAACACCCATATTGCTTGATTTGATGTCTGTCATGAAGCACATTCAAAAATACTTCTATAGAATGCAGCTAGTATATATAGCCAAATGTTGCCACCATTAGTGTAACAGACTGTAGTAAGTCTAATAGATTATCAGGAAAAAAAAAATAATAGCAAGAGGTTAATAACAGTTAACAACTTTGAGCAACTAACTGCTTTAGGTTAAAATCTTTGGAAATATTGCCATTTTTATTACTGTTGAGTATTAACTGCAGCCACATATATATCCCTTTAGGACTCTTTAATAGTGCAACAATGCACCATGGAACAGCAATGAAAAATGTATGTCGTTTCAAAAGAAGATATGGATAATATTCATTCATTATTGGCCAAACTTTTCTGGATATTAGAGAAGCGAGTTAACTCTAAGTGCTTGTTTCAAGCCAGATTTCACACTGGAAATAAGAAAAGACATTTGCCTTCCAGGTACTTACCGATTCTATTAGACATGATGGATTTTTTGTATTATAGAGATTCTTAGAAGATGAAGAATACTGATTGCTTCCCTTCTCTAATATAGCAATAGTTCATGTCTTGGAACTAGTTTTATTGTCAAAGTGAATAATATTTTAATATGTTTAGAGATGGCCTCATTCTTCTTGATGGAAAAATGAAATGACTTTTGACATTAGGGTGTTTTGTTATCTGTTCCTTGAGTGGCATAAATATTACATAATTTTGATGTGCTTCAGGTATGATTTCTGGAAACAAAATGAAAGAGGAAGAAAAATTTCCTTAATGCATTACAATTTGGGGCCCTTCTCTGTAAATAGTGGTTGTGTGTTACAGCAAAATAATTTCTTTCTTACAGAACGAATACTAAACTAAATCAAAGGCCTATATCAGAATGCTCTTAGAATAGGTTTTTAATATATTCATTAGCACAGAAATGTTTACTACCTTATCATGCAAAACTGTGTTTGATTTCTAACTCAACCCCACTGGACAATGATAGTATCTGAGGGAAGTTCCTGAATTAGAGTAAGTCTCTGCCCACTTAAAAGGTATATTAATTATAGCTTGATTTATCTTCTCTGTAAGTGTCTGGTAAGTTTGCTAAATATTGTAATTAAAGAAAATCAGCTTATTATTTAATGATTTATTTAATATACAAATGCAACATTTTTTCCAGCAATTTTTCCTCCTCTTTTCTTAATTATCTACTATCTACTAACTAGTTTGACTGCTCTCAGTAAAATTATTACAGTCTGTGCTGGAGCTGTTTTTGAGGATGTTTGTATGTCAGCTTTCTGGTTGAATACTCCTGCTAATGTTAAAGAATGACTATTTGAACAAATGATGAAAATATATGCTGTAAAAAAACATGCTTGTGTATCTACTCTAAAGAGCTGGATAGTATTACTTCTGCCCACTAACATATCTGTTCAGCTCTCTGGGATTGCTGACCGAAGTAAGCAATGGATTGTGAGTGGCAGACTTACCTCCCCTCTAGGTCTTTACATTTCCATCTCCCTCATAAGTGAAAAAAAACAAAATTACCAGAAGCTTCTGGCTTTCCTTTACTGTGGCAGTTCATGTTAATATTTACACCACTTAAAGTGCAGGCAGCTGAAATGATACAAAAGCAGAGCACTGACTTCAAATCCAGAGAGACACTTAGTAAATTATCTTGCTGTCAAAATATAAATCCAAAACTCAGTTGCATAGAATAGTACTGAATGAGTGCTGAATACCTAGAACCCCAAAGGGTCTTTAGCACAAGAATATGCAACGTCATCATGTCCCTTGTTTAGGCATTTGCTTTGTAAGCAGACTGTCATACTGCCTCTGTGCAGCGTGTCTTCATACATCCACGCAAGACACAAGCAGATGAAAAACAGTGTAACCACCCAGTAGGAAATGGTGAGGACATGTATAGGTCTGCCTCTCTCTGGGATTTAGGCATTTTGTACAATGCTTACTGGATATTCTGTCCTTTTATTGGGATTTTCAGTACAGAGCCTGCTATTTTCTTCAAGAAGTGAGAATGTACCTTTTGAAGTATGTCAAGAAGAGAAGGCAGGAAAGCAGGGTTCTCACCTTCCTTCTTTTTTTCCCCTCTTAAAAAGTTTATATATCATGTTACGGGAAGCATAAAAAAAATCCTGAATGATCCTATGAAATAGCTAGTTTATTAATTACTTTAATAGAAGTCATCATTCTTTAAGGCGGGGTGGTTTATTAAGTCAATTACCGTCAACATTTAGATCTTTGAAAACTGGCTGAAAGACACTTCATATACATTATTTTTAACAGCATATTGTAACTCAGAGGTTTGTCCAGTTCAGTGCAGGAAGGTTTGAGTTTGTATAAGCAGCAGATCCAGCAAATACATCAATGAAACCCATTTTGAAATGTATTCAGAACTGTAGCAAAGAGAAACAGTTGACCTGGCAAAAAAAAAGAAAAAGAAAAAAAGCCTACCCAAGAAATCTGTATTTTTATAAAAGCAAGGAGGTAGAGAAGAGGGACTGACCAAGAAAAACAGTATGGAAAAGCTGCTTATCTACAGTATTGTATTCAGTTACCCTGATGTAAATCTTAGATTATCATACTGACCTAGGGTTTTAAAGGAGAAACTAATCTGGAAAGAAAGTACCCAGAAAGGAGTTCCTACAAAACATTTTTCTGTGCATGTGCTTTATCTATATAACTAGGAAATGATGCAATCAGAATTAAAACACACACACACAAAAATGTGTAATTAGCTAAGACAACAAAGAATCTTACTAAAAAAGCCCATGTGTTTGAAACTGGTTGACATAACGCTGTGCCAGATCCCTGCACCTCTATTTAGCTGGGATGACACAGTGGTCTCACTGATGTGGTGGTAGGGAATGGGGGTAAGAAAGGTTCATGTTTATTATATGAAGCCAGATAGGATTATAAATGAATTTCCAATCCATTCTTACAATAATACAAGATGTTGCAGCTTCTAGTGTTTCGCCTGTTGCAATAGACAGGGCTGCTGTAACTCTTGTGAGACATTTGCAATGCTTGCAGTGACTCCTTTCCCTCCATTTTCAGCAAAAACATAATTACATTTCCATAGACCAGACTGAATAATGTATGTGCACAATTGTTGTTTATACCTCCAGATACTTACAGATAATTACATTAAATCCTGTGACAATAGTTTTTCTTACTTATCTACAGATTTATTCTTCTTACTTAGGAGAGAAACAAAATCACTTATTTTCCTAGGTTTCAATTTTGAAACTTTCAACCCACTGAAATACTGTAATTAATACACTAAATTTTTCATATTAAATTTCACTCAATTCTTGCTCACATTCCTGGTTATGTACACTTTTCAGAGCTGGAGTTGCAGTATATGTTTATTTGGTATTGCCTGCATGCATATTCAAGTAACTTACTTAACTGTAAAACTTTGTAATGAAGTTTACACTCATCTTTGGAGCACTGAATTCCCTTGATATTAAGACTAAATATTTGTTTGGGGCTTTTTTTTCAATATTTATTTCATGAGGGGAATAGATACAATGAATGACAATAAAAAGACTACCCCCTTTTCTTTAAGGTAGAGTGAACTCATTAACTTATTGCCTTAGTGCATTAGAATATTTTGTTGGGACAGCTAATTTGTATAGATTCATAACTTATTATCTACTATTCTCCAAAGATATTTTCCAAATATTAAAAGTGTATTTGAAAAGACTGAATTATCTCCTATTCTTCAAGTTCGCAGGGTTACTTCACCACAGACATATTCTGAAACATGGAACAAGAGGACAATAAAAACATATATGAAGAAATCTGTTTTTCTTTTAGAGTTTATAATATTTATCCTAGTCTGGGTGCCTTCTCTCACCATATTGTGTGTTATGTTGAGTGCACATCTGCTTTCAGAGTCTTTAGCCAACAGAACAGTTGTGACCATAATATGCAGCACACAGAGAAAATGAGAAATCATTGTTAGTCTTAAAAAAAAAAAAAGTTTAAAAAGAGTCATTGAATGCTTAAAAGAAAAAAGTAGGTAACATACACATTTTAAAAATAATTTTAAATCTGACAAAAAGGCAATCAAGTCTGGTAGGTTGTTGATACAGTTCAATTCCACTGAGAATCAGAGTTGTTATAATCTGTGCATGTTGAAGCTTGCAAACAGCAAACCAGTGTATCAGAGAGGCCTACAAACAGGGTATTACAATAATCCAGACTTGATGTTATAAAAAACATGAATCAAGAGCTAAGCACCCTGTGGAGACAGTAAGCTTTAATCTTTACCCACTACTAAATTCCTGAGATGGTATTAGGTTCTTCTGACTCTGAGTCTTACCATGTGTACCAAGCTGAAAACAGTAACTTTTCCGTTGACATTATTTAAACCATGTAAGATTCTACTTACTCTACTTCAATTAAATGATCTTTAAAGCTCTCCTTTTATATCGATTAGGATTTCTCAGGCTGTCATTCATAACTCATATTTCTAGCACCAATATCAACGCAATTATTTTTTTTTCCTTTACCTTTCCTGAAATAAGATATTTTTGAATAGAATTGACGAAAGTGCTCCAAGAATGATTTTGTCAAAACAGAGTAAAAGATCTTTAAAGGAATATTAATGCTTCTTTTTGTATTCAGATTATAGCAGAAGAAAAGGTCTCAACATTTTTTCAACTCCTTCCATGATGCCATCTCAAGATCTCAAACTCAGAGTGGTAAGTGGAATGTAACATAGGTAGGTAAGTAAAAGAGGAAATAGCTACAGACTTTAAAAGTATATGTAGTCTTCTCCAAAACTGCATCATTTGTTGTTGTGGAAATTTAAATGGCGTGATTTTTCATGTTGGATTACCACTATTATTCAATAGGTAGAAAAAAAAAAGAAAAATAGAACATTTTCTATTCTCTTAGACATACCATACTTATGAGAGAGATGTACAGGTTTGCATTGCCTGGTTCCAGACATGAAAATTTAAGATTCTCCAAGCTGGAACTAGAAAATAATTACTCTTTTATTTAAGGGAGAATTTAATGCAGGACACAGCAGAGGCAAGATGGAAAAAATCCTGAAACAATTAAGTTGTTAAAGGACAGAAGAGAATGAACAATGACATGGATTAAAAATGAAAAAAAAGGTGGAAATAACAAGGAAAAGCTAATGAAAATTCTGATGTTCCTAACATCTGGTGCAAGAACACCATCCATATGTTCTGACCTGGAATTAAGGACTTCCCTATCTTTCTGAATATAGATAGTGTAGATTTAGCTTCAGGTTAAAGTTATATTTAATTCTCCATGATAATAAATTGGTTTATAAGAGAGACAGAAAAGTGAACACATATTCTTTTTATACACTCTTACTATGTAAACACTTTTCAAGTTGGTAAAGGTGTGTGTGTATTTGTTTGGTTTAATTAATCTGAGAAGCAGGAGGCCATTTTCACATTTCCAGATATTTTTTCAGTTTCATGTTTCTTTTAAATACTAAAATAAATTAAAAGGTCTTCACATTGTTTATTTGGCAGTAATTTTGAAACTGGAATGCTTTGATCAGCATGACAAGTTGTAAGTTTTTCACTGACATCACATTATACAGTCATCCAAAATATTGAAAACTCGTATCGGCTCTGAAGTTAACTGTAAGGAATACACTTACTAACCTTTTCCTCCAAACTGTGTATGACATATAACTTTTGAAACTTACTTTAGATGCTGACCAGACAGTGGGATGATATGAGGCAATCAGATCACTGAGAAGTTGACCTGAGTGATATTTTTTCTTTTACATTATTTGTTCCTCAAAAATGCACTTTGAGAATAGCTGAAATGAGAATGCAATGCTGAAAAAGGATTTTGAAATACTGAGAAATGTGTCAACAGTTGCATTAAAAGCCAAGGAAATGAAGGACTACATTCACAAAAGTGCCACATAGTAAAAATGGTAGTTTATGCTCAGTTCCGTCAATATCTCATAGGTTAGGGTATTCTGCTATGAAATAAAGGACTGTGTGTCAGATCTCCTTTCAGCAGCTTTTACCCATTGTATTCCACCTACCAGGCAAATGACCTAGGCTCTAGATTGTAGTTGTTTTTATTTTTGGTATCCAATACAATTACTACTCAAACAGTTCATACAAAGTTCCATATGTCAGTGCATTTGTGAATAATTCAGTGTAGCGTAAAGCACTGAGGTGGGTCATCTCACACAGAGGAAGGGTATGAATCTAAGTGGGTGGTATTTTTAGAGTTTGTTTGTTTGTTTGTTTCAGAGTTTTAAAAAGAGAGAGAGCAAAGAATGGTCCTTATTTCTCTTCATTCAAGAAGCTTCAATTTTAAGATTTTTTTTTTTTCTTATATTTCTGTCATGCTTTATTTTTAACATGTTCAAAGATTAAATATTACATTTTAGGACATGTGAAATGAGACCCACAAATATTCATGGTAGCGTTGATTAATAAACTGCATAAGCTACTGGTAGAGAGGACTTCCAGTATTCTCAGTAGCTCTTTTGGCATTTCATAATGACCTGAAAGCCAAAATTTTTGCTTTTTAAAGCAAATAAAGGTGTCAACACATGTCTAAGTGTGATGAGTGAAGGAATACTGAAAATGTTCCTGTATCATGTAGGGGGAAATATCAGCTAAGCTTTTCCTTTACAGGTGAAGGAAGGTATAGATTCCAGTCAATGGTGGCTATGGAAGATGTCACTGCCTTTTATTCAGTTCATATTACAGTTCAAAATTCAGTTAGTTTCAGTTCTGGAAGTGAAAAGAAACCTCCATGCAGTTGCAGCTGTTAGTTTGTTCAAGGGGAAAATAAATTCAGGTAAAATAAAACAAATTACTAGTGTTGGCAACAATGGCAAACACTGTTCTGTGACTTCTCCAACTCCAGGGATGTGAGAACACTTTTCTGACACTGGTCCCTGTTTACCAGGCTGTAAATTTTATTCTATGCAGTGCCTGAACCAATAATAGAAAAAAAAAACAAAAAACAAACAAACAAAAAACCTCCAAAACCTACAGAAACTACAACCTGGATAATATCTTGTACTTTGGTTTTTTACTTAATGTAGCATTATGCATGACAGATGTGTTTCATAACAATAATGGAGATAACAGTGGAAACCAAACACACCACATCTTTCAACAGTACTTTTGTGTACAAGTAAAGATCATACTGGCTTATGGTATTTGAAGTTAAGCCAAGTATGAACTGTAAGAACATCCTTCTTAGACTTAGAAAGATGGCATGCATCTGTTTTCTAAACCCTGATATTTGCAGGCACAAGGAGCTGCCTACAAAAAAATTAAATTCTTATACTGTCCAGGAATAAAGCACCATAATATATTAAGAAGAAGAAAAAAAAAATATAATTTCTTTAAATTAAATAATTTTTTTTTGTTACTGTACCTGTCTCTTAAAAGCAGAGTCTGCATGAATCCCTAGTTATATTAGCAAATGATAATGTTTTTCATGTCTTATTCTCAATATTGCTAGTGATACTAGCAGGCTAATCAGCAAGGGTCTTCCTGTTGATAGTACTAGAAGGTTGCTAAAACCCTGTGAGTGGTTATACAGACTCACAGTTCTGGTGCTCAGTAATAATTCATGTGTCTTTCATTCACTCCAGTGAAAGCTGTGGGACTAGGAGCCTGCATCGTGCTTTCAGAATAACCACATGCACTTCCCATGTTATGCACTAGCAGAATTCATTTTCAACTCAATACACAGCTCTGCTACACTAAATATTGTGTTCCCATGGTTTAATTGTGTTGTAGGAATCAGGCTGTACAAAAATGGTTTTTTAGTCTGTAGCAGAGATGAAGAGAAGAGCATTTTAATCCATTGTCAGTGATGTGAGTTACAGTCTGTGGTGAAAAAATGGAATCAGTAGAATCAGTTCACAGCAAGAAAAAGACTAGTGTTGTAACAGCTTCTGCATATTTATTTTTATTTATGCTTCAAATGTATGGTGAATAAGAAGGCATTCAAGCCCCCTATATGTTAAATGCTGGATATTTAAAACAAGTACAGTGCCCTGAAGTAATCAATTCGATCTGCTGCTGCCGCTCCCGAATTCTCTCTGTGCAGGGGCCACTCCAGCACCTTTCCTCCAGAGTGTGTAGATCCTCTGAAACCCACATCCAGCATTTTGTACTGTCAGCTGCAGACTGGGTGCTAGGTACATTAGAAACCTTAGAGCATATAGAGATGTGTTAGGGGAGCTGATGCCTCGGGACCCACTGAATGTTAAGCACACCTGAGGAAATAAATGCAAATTTTCTTTTTTGGGAGAGGAGGAATTGAGGTTCATTTCCTCCCCTTGACTCAGATTTTGGAAGAGAATTTAATTTCTAATGGGAGAGCAATCTCCACGTCCTCTCTGTAATGAGCATCCTTATTTTTTTGTGTGTCCAAAAGATATCCAAACAATAGATTTAATATTCAGCAATTATATATTTTCATTTTTTGTCATCTTCCTAGTGGGAGCACTGAGGTCAGAATTCAAACAGTATATATTTAAATACTGTTCAACCCTGTGAGAGCTACTATCGCTATAATACTTGAATTGCATGGATTTAATTATTCTCCTGGAGAATTTGTCTTTAAAATTAAATACTGCTGTGCCCTGGAAAACAAACAAACAAAAATACAAACCCTAAAAACTAACTAACTACATACTCATGTATTCCATTTGGTTACTGCCTTTGCTGCATATCTTTCAAATAAATACATAAACAATTCACTGAGTTAAGGAGGGCTATCTTAAATAAGGAAAATGATTGTTAGATTGTTATTTCCAAACAGATTATTATTGTGCATTTATTCTTAACCACCCTCTGTTATAGGTTTCATTATGCTGCCAGTTAGAAATGACAGCCTGACAGCTCTGTTGTTTCTCCGGGTCAGTTTTATCTCAGTTATTGGATGCTCAAAGCTCATTAACTTGCTGCCAGGCCTCCAGAACTGGGTGAATTGCTGTCTGCAAATATAAGCATTTAGTAACAAGTAGTTTTGCATTAATTTTATCATTCTGATGGGGTTGGGGGAAGAGGGGAGGAGTGATTGGAAATAGGAAAAAATGGCTGTTAGTCTGGATACTTCAGTGCATGCATAATACATGTGTAATATTAGTGAGTGATTTTTCACATATAACAGAGATTTTTGTTCCACTAAAGGAAATGAATACATTTTCAAATACCTCCAGAATTTCAGCCTGCATCTAGTCTACTCCATTGTTTTTGTTGTTTTACTTTACGGCAGCTGGATTATTAGAGCACTAATACCTCTTCTCTTACTAAAGAATACCTCACGTGTCTATCAGCAAAAATGATCTTATCTGGCAACAAGTGTTCTGCAGTGGAGAACCCCTTATTCATGAGTGTGCCGTGTGTCCAAATTTGTCTGAGTTTATGCTCAAGAGGATCCTGATTACTATTCTGTACTCTTCTGCAATCCTAAAAGTCAGCTTAGAGTTAAGTTTATATATGGCAATTTAAGAACTCTAGCTAAAAAGCACTTAATTATTATTGCACACTAATTTCAGGAAGAGAGACAGGTATGTTTACAAAGGCTACTAGCTCTTCACAGGACATTCAATATATGGGGATTTTATAACCAGAAAGTCTACTGATGGCACCATTAAATAAATACTTCAAATTTCCTTCTGCTGGTTTAAATATTTATAATGGGGATACGCTCTGGCACGATCTGTTACTTAAGTGACAACACAGTGGTCTATGGGCAACAGACTGATCTTTGTGCTTCTTTTGTCCTCTTGCTTTTTTCTGTGAAGGGTCCCCTAGCACTCCATTGCAGACCTTAAGGCTGTTTTAAGATTTTCTGTAAGTGACTGAAAGTGTATCCATGGTTGGCAAAGGAGGAATGTGGCTGTGCCTTGTTTTCCTTTCTACATCAACAGAAGGAAGAAGTGAAAAGTCACCAGTAAAAGCTCTGAGGTAAGTCTTCCCAGACAATTTAGGAGGTCTTTGGTCCAAACTGTCCAGGTCATGCAGCACAAAATAATCATGTGGGATGACTCTTTCCCTCTCTCCATGCATGTATTTATCTCTCCAACTATCTATTGTGATTAAAGTGATTTCAAAACAATTTTAAGTTTCAATTTTGGGGCCTGAGTATAGGCTTAAATTATAGTTTACAGTTTGAATATAGTAATTTGTTGATGTGCAAAATTATTAGGTGTCTTTTTCCATTAACACCACATTTGACCATGAAAGCAGGGCCATATATGACATTATAGCAGCAGAGGAGATTTATTTTAGCTCATCTAATTAATGTATAGCAAATGAAAAAGAGAGTCTTGCATTTTGACCGCTTGCTTTAGTAAGTATGAACTAGGAGTCACAAAAACTTCAAGAAGATCACAGCTAGTACTACTTGGGAAGAAATTGTGGAGGGGGGAGGGAAGTGTGTGCATTCATCTGCAACTTTTTTTCCAGATCAGGACTGAGGCATCTTGGCAGGACAGTAAAAAAAACCCTCCAACATTTTACTGCTGACCTGTACATGTCAATGACTATGAACAGCAAGTGCGTCAGCTGTCAAGGCTAAAAATCCAGCACTTCTCATGTTTTAAAGGGATCAACCACCTATTCACGTTTTGTTTCCAAGGCAATAGATGTAAAAAGTATCAAAGCTTTCAACTATACAAATCAAGGTATTGTGCAACACTACATAAGTGGCTCAGGTAAATAACACTAAATCTTTTAGTGACATTCAAAAGATTTCTATCAGAGGCAAGCCTGTAGTCTAAAGAGTTCAGATTTCTGCTTTGCTTGAGCTCTACAGGGTGAAATGATTGAATGCATTGCTGAAGGTAGCCTAGATGCTGCACCAAAGCAGAAGTTACAATGCTTAACAATGCTGGTAGCCCTGGGTGCTTGCTGCACGTATGGTAGCGTGGACTCGATTTCCGGTTTTCATTATCTTTTGACCTTCTGAATGAAATGAAATTTTTATAGTGAAAAATCTTTATATTTGACTTAATCTTGTTTCATGCCATTAGGACAAAACTAGCGCTAAATAGTATAAACACAGGGAGGGGTCATAGCTTTCTGACAGTCTATGACTGATTATAGTGTAACTTCTTTATTTGCATTAGTCATTGGCTCAATAAATAGTACTGCTATCGTGTAGAAAACATCTTCAACTTTCTATAACAGTTATAAACTTAACTTTACAGCTGGTGGAGGAAGGCATTCTTAATCCCAGCATGCACACAAAGGAATTGTAGCACAGACTTTTTGAAATTATGATTTTCAGATATGGCTGCCTAATATTAATCAAATTAGGATCAGACTTTTCAAATGAGGTGAGGATCTATAGCTTTTACTGAATAACAAAATGAGACTGTCCAGCAAAACCATGTTTAATGAAGTATGTAATTTCTGCAGGAATGCATACATTTTCAGAGTACTTTTTATGTGGGCAGAGCTGCCAGCTTTCTTATAAAAGCAAATCTCTGTAAGTAAGATGTTAATTAGGTACACAGTACATCTTCCTAATATCCATTTTGTAAATGTGTCACAAGAAACAGAATAAAGGTTGAAGTGCCTTGATAAATATATATAGTAAAAGGCATAGACACAGCAGGGTAGAAAGACATATGGCTATACGTATAAAGAACCTTACTTGACAAAAGAAATAAATGGCATATGTAGTTTAGACACCTGAGTGGAGACAGTTTAGATGAAGATGAAAGATAGGCAAATTAAAACCTAAAAATCATGGAAAATTGGTGTAGACCTCCTAGGCAAGATTTAGAAAGAAAACGAAGATAAGGAAAGCCTATAAAAAGGATAGATCATTAATCATTGGAAATTCAATTAGTTAATATTGACTGGGCTGGCAATTATGGAATTGATAAGAGAGGGTACCTCTTCCTGGAGGTAATACAGGACTCTCTTCTGATACATTTTGTGGACTATCCAGTAAAAGTACAGGCTATTTTGTACTTACTCCTAATATTGCTGGGAAATAAGACAAGGATGATAAATAAGATAAAAGTTGAGAGTCATCTAAAGTCTAGTGATCACAATGTCATCAGAACTTCAGATGCCCTTGAGGTTATAAATGTGAAAGGCAATATCTCAAAATCACTGGACTTTAAAATATAAATAAATAAAAATAGGGGCTGAGTGAATGTGGAATGAGTTGGGGGAAAAAAAAAAAAAGCTGATTAAAATCAATTTTAGTTTCAGGAATTTAGTACGAAAAACTAACTAGACAGCACAGAAGCAGCCCTGAGAGCTGGCCCTCAAGAGACCTTGCTTCATGAGAAATTGCTGGGTTTTTATTCTCCTGGATGGTGGGTACTGGGTGTATATTGGAAATAATTTCTGTGGTCTCTTGGGAAATATACCAGCCATACTATTCTTTCTCATGAAAACTGTGTCTGTTGCTTCAGAAGACACTGTTTACTTACAGTGGTGCTTGAAACTGAGATGTTTCAGTTTGAAGGGGACAGATTACAATAAGGAGCTATACTTCTAGGAAAAGGAACAAAAAGTTGCATTCACTGAAAACACTAATGACTTTGCAGACATTCCTCTTAGAATTAATTTTATGATTATTGAAACTGCTGCAACTATTTTTGTGTTACAGGAAATGAACAGGTTGAGAAAAGTAAAGAAATAAAGAGGAGGTTCTCTTTAAAAAAGGTATAATCTCATAGTTTCATAGGACAGGGAAGGCTAATGTTTGTCAGGGCTTGGCTAAATTAAAAATCAGTGTTTGCTGCAAATTTTTTCTTTAGCTTAGTGGCTTTGGTCTTTACCAGTCCTAGTAATACCTACTGCTCAGGAATGCCCAATCTGACAGGCTACAGGTAGTAAAGTCAAAATTTTCTTTTTTTTTTTTTTTTCAGTAGGACAAAACTACTGTAATATACAAAGACATTGTCTGCTCAGGTTTTAAGACAATACTTCCCAGGGTCATGATCTACATATAAAAAACAGCTCAGTGGTTCAAGTACTTTCATGAACCACTGGAAAATTGAGCTCTATTTCACTAATGTGAATGAAGGAATTGAACTCTAAGACTGTACTGAGTGAATGCATACTTGGATAATTGGACTATTGAACAGAAATACTAAGGATTAATTTTCAAAGATTCAAGAAACTCTATGAAAGGAGCTTTATCCATCTTACTATTTGAAATGAAAATTAAAATAATATGAATATTTTATACAACACACTTTCCTGTTTATGGCTTATATTTAGGAAACAATAAACACAGAGTGTTTTATTAAATTCAATTGTCTCTACTTCCCTGTACTTCTGACTTTTTGAGGGGTAGGAGAAGTAGTTTGATTTGGGTTTTTGACTCAATTGTTAAAAGGAAGAATCAATTAGTCCTCTAAATTTAATGACAAGTGGGATACCAAGCCACTACTGTGGAGTTAATGGAGTGAGAATATGCTACTGATTTTAGTTATGGCTTTATATGCCAAATATTTAGGGCATGTTCTTTACATTTAACACAACTGTAAGTTTTATTTAGCTAGATGATTTCCCAGTCTCAAGATGGTAACAGAAGAGTGTGATTGTTTCTTTCATAGACCAAAAGTTTCCTGCTGTGAGCCCTTTTCTTATTTCATAATGACTAAACCTGAAACTTTGGCCTCTTAACCTACAGTGACAGCTGAGGTGTTTCTTTTCAAATTGCATCAACTTCATACCCTATGTTTGACAAGGCATTCATGTACACATATCTCAGGAAGTTTGCTTTTACAACTTTATAGAAGTTTGACAAGGCACTTCTAAATAAAAAGTTATTGAGCAGGAACAATTCAGGTATAGGGCTCAAGGAACAAACAGCTAATATACTTCTTTATGGTAGATGAGGTTCAAAGAGATGTCTATTACAATTAGACGCTGTCAAACCAGACAAGATATTCGTAATAGCATTAGGAACATTTTTAGGTTTCATGTTTAGTGAACAATACCCTTAAAATATTTGTCTGGAGCTTGTAACAAAATCTGAAAAGCATCTTGCATTTCTTGAGTGGTTTGGGTAATGAATCAACCAGGATTATTTATTATAAAGCTCAGCATTGTGGTATTGTTTTATTTTTTTTCCTTCAGAAAGATTGCTTTCTTTTTTCTTAAAATGTGATTCTACAGTTTAAATTGAATTGCAAAATACTGAATGATCTATGAAGCAGGCAGTACCACCCAGCAAATACTGCCTTTTATCAACAGCTATTGTAACAGCAATGTATATAATACCTCAGTGGTGTTATATGCAAATATTGTGTTAAATACTGCATAACAACAAAAAGATGAGTAAAGGAGTGAGTGGAATTGTTAGAGCAAGAAAAGACAAGCAGCTAGAAAGTATTCGAGTAGGACCACAGACTGCAGCTTTGAAGACTCTGCTGTAAGCAAAGTAAGGAAAGGCTTCCTGTAAGAATATAAATATGCGCATGAGGAGAATTATTCCTAGAAAAGTGTCTGCTTTAAAACATTTGCCATGCTGTTGCAATTACACTTGAGGGCCTTTCCGTAAGAAAGAATTTGCAGTGGGTCAAGCTGACATTGTTCCTCTGGGTTGAAGGAGCTAGACTTGCTCTCTACAAATTAATTTATGAAAATAAGATAAATAGATCGGATATGTCATTTAGGGGCACCAGCTGCATGCTAATAGCTAGAGGTATATTTAATGATGTTTTGGCTGGAGATGTACATCACCGGTCTTTCTCTTCATTGATCTGTGGTTAGACCACAGATACAGGAGTAGCAGCCCTGGTATTAGGTTAGGCAATCTATTGCTCAGAGGCATAATTCTGAGTCAGATTAAACTGTTTCAGAAACAGAAAGAGTTGAGGAAAGCTCCTGTTTGACTTTCAAAGGCAATACCATTAGTGCTTAGGCTATTGGATTTTGACCTGTTTCTAAAGTCAGGACTCCTGAGCCATGCTTATTGTGAAAGACAGTCTGACCAACACAATACAAGCAGCTATGTTGGAAGTAGTATAGCCACATCAGCTTTTTAGCTGGATAACGATGTCTTTTTTCCAATCTTACTGATGAAGAATTTGGTAGAAAAATTTATTTATGCAGTTTTCCATCTCAAAGGCTGCAAAAAAGGAGGGACAGAAAGAAGGAAGAAAATAAATGGAACGGTTATAGTAGAGAAACTTTTCAGTGATTTTGGCTTTGGTTAGTTGGATGACAACTTTATAACCATTTATCACATCAAATTAATTTTGCAAATTAACCTGTGCTACTACAGAATATGGATTATCTCAATTATGGAAATGTGGCTTCCATTACTATTCCATTATTATGCAATCCCACTTATGACTCTGTGGTAATAAGTGCAGGACATAACTTTCACTGATACTATCGCACCCAAAACTGCTCATTCTGCTGCACATTATTTTACAGAAGCTGTTAGGTGCACCTGCTTAAAACTTATACTGCAAAGTTAAATAATATTTCAGAGGGAGACAGATACTTAATGTCTGGAAAAATTATGAATGTCTAGAAATGATTAATTGATAGTGTCTAGATGCTATGCTGAAAGGCTTCTCAAAAAGACATAGATAATTATAATGGTGAACTTTGGTGTATGAGAGTACTATTATTTCCCACTGTACGTCATGGAAATTTAACTATTTGCTCTGGAAAAACTGACTCCATTTGTTTACAACATGTTGACTATAAATGATTGAAAAAGCAAAAATACAGTCACATAAACACCAATTATGAATGCTTATTGTATCATATGACATCTCAATAAAACACCCATAGAGGTAGCAAGGACTGCATTTTTAACTGTGGACAAGGCATGATAGGCATTTTAAAAACCTAAATTTGAGAAAATAGTTCCTGGCACCAGAAGAATGCCAGTCATCTTTACAGCAAGCAATTAACATGAATGACTCTGGAATCCTCTCTGGGTTTATGTGATAAAACACCATGAGGTTGATTGGACTGCTTTTCCCCTGCAAAATGTAACTTCCCTTTGATTCCGAGGAAAGTCCTAACTCTGTTTGATTATAAGGTCCTGCACAAATCCTCAAGAGAGGTAAGCAGAGGTCCCTGTACGTTGAGTCTGTCATAATTTCCTTATAACAGTTCTATTATGGATAATTCCCTGGAAGTCAGCTGTAGAGCTCAGCAGGTCCCCTCCTGATATCCTTCACATTTGGATAATTAACTGAGCTGTTTGAACAACAGAAACTTTATAATGTTCAGCAGTGGGAGTCTTGCAGCTGATCAGCTTTACCTTCATCAGCACTTGTCATTTTAACACTTGAAGGGTAATGTTTCAGGATGAATATAATCTTCTGCAGGAAAAGAAAAGATTTTGAATGTACAGGAAAATAAAGGCTTCAATAAATTTATTATGCAGACTGTAATACTCCTTGTGCTGCTTTCCTCATGTACTCTGTGCTGCTGTCTAAGAAGGATTTAGTTAACCTTGTATCTGTACAAAATAGGCTTTGCTTCATTGCAAAGGAAAAACAAGTAATGAATCCTCATGGAAACTCATCCTCGACATCCTGAGAAATAGCATGCGTGAAACCTTCGTGCTGATCACAGCAGTCTTTTCCAGACAAAACTTAATTTGTTTAGAAACAGTTAAATGAAATAACATCTTATTTTTTTTTTCAAATCATCTGATAGTTAAAAACGATCCAGGTACCAAGCCTTTTTGTGGAGCTTAAAGGAGCAAAGTTGTCAGTTTCTCCCGAAATTCAGGGCAATGGGACATTGAAATTTAAGGCTGTTTCACTGTCATTTTTTTGTTATCCAACTGCCACAAAGACTGCTTCTAGTTAAGAGGGTTTTGTAAATCAGGGTGCATTATGTAGTGTTGTGAAATATGGTTGCAGCAGGTAATTATTAATTATAGTGAGGTGTTACTCTTTTGATGGCTAAATGTAACTGGAATAAGAAATATATTTTAAAATATAGCAAAAGCAACATCTGCATAGTGTTTAGAAGTATCCACATTTCTTGAAGAAGATTAATCTGATTTTAATGACCTACAGTGAAACTGCAACAAGAGTCTTCCAAGTTTTATTCATTATTCTTAAGTTTCTGGATGCACAGAGACCTAAAGTATGTAAATACAACCTGACAATTTAAATTTTTAAAAAATTAAAAAATTCTCTATACCAAGTTTTCTTATAGTATCCTGGTTATGAACATTTCTATGGCTGAATTTGTAAGACCAGTCATTGATTCCCCCCAGATTCATATTGATGAGGTTAAGATACACCATATTCAGGTCAGGTTAATGTTTGAATTGTTCAGCATTTGTTTTGTTTGTTTGTTTCTCCCCCTCTAGCTTGGATAAGCACAAGCATGATAAATATTGTGTTATATGAGAATGATAGTAGAGAGGCTGTTTGTTGTTAAAAGCCATTCCTCTTGGCACAAAATAGACTGCTTTCTATAGGATAAGTAGAATGCCTTTTCAGTTACAGAGGTGTCAGTTTCTCTAGGTCTTTACATTCCTCTTGAATGTGGACCTATTCTTTAACAACACAAGCAATGTCTAGGCTTGTTAGAATAGCCTCCCATGCTAATATTTCTTTATCCTAATAGAGTGAAAAAATATGTAGTGTAATAAGTCACTCTGCAACCAGGTTAACTTAAATATTTGATTAAGACGGGGGCCATTAAACCGCAGCTGCAGTTAGATAAAACAAAATTCAGTGTTAACCACATCAGGTTTTTCTCCAGCACTTTTCTCATATTGCTTTACTTTTTTTTTTTTTTTTTTTTCATAATACTTAAAAATATTTCTCTCAGGTGTTATTGATCTCTTTCTTATAAATGCCTTGTGCTAGAATTGTCCCTGCAATGTACAACTCTACAAACAAAAATTAATATACTGAAAGGTTTTAATCACCTACTAGAGCTCAGATAAACCAATATTAAAACACATTTATGCATGAACAACTAATAACTAATAACTGAAAGAAATTACATGCAACTCTAGAAACCATTTCTTAATTGTTACTCATTAAAATAAATTATGGTATATTATCCCAATTACAATGCTGAAAATAGAATTTAGCAGCAGTTATTCTGTCACTTTACCTTTCATTTTAGCTTTTTATGGCAGTTATGTTTTGCAAATAATTTGTCCTGATCAGATGGTGATATATTTTACCAGCTAGTAGCTACACCTCCTTGCAAGCATATCCTTAGAGAGGCACTGGGTTAAGCATTAAAACTTACAGTCATTAAAGCTAATTGAGTGTTATTGGAGTGAGCATGAAGAGTTGTTGCTGTGGTTCAAACAACATACAAATCTATAGATTCTTATAATTGCATAGCTATCTACTGCCTTATTTATTATAGGCCATACAGTATTATTTTAGAGAGCTGATGTTGAAAAATTGATTGAACATAGATGTAAGCTAAATAGCACATACTGTGTTATTAATACAGTGCAGGTTCTGCTCACTCAGTGAATGGGGCTTTTGCAGTAGCACCTAGACCACTAATATAAAACTGCATGGAACTTCTTCAGTGCTATATAGTCATGCATATGCTCTGTGTAAATGTTGCCTTTACTATCATCAGCTGATTGCCTTACCTGGAATAAGGGACACCCAGCACTAAACTATGGGACCCAAAGGAGGAAAGCAAGCCAAATCAGGAGCAGTCTGAGCATCTGTGGTTCCCAAAAGTTACAGGCAATCAGCACTTTCAGGATTTTGCCTGTTTAACATGAAGGATTACTCATCTGCTTAAATTCACTAATCCACAATGACTCCACTATAAAACAAGTTCTGGGTCTCTTGCAATTCAGTTTTGTTTTATCATCTACCTCCCTTTTGCTGTTGAAGACAGTGTTGTTGTTAAAACCAATGTCTTTGGTGCCAACACCATAACCATGTAGGAAAAATCCTATTTTATTTTTATCTGAAATGAAATGAATAATTCTTGAAATATAGATAATTGAAATATGTTTCTAATATTATTTTCTCTTTCTTGTGGTTTCTTTGTTGCCTTATATTAGTTAGTTCTGCTGTCTCAAGCTGGTTTGGTAATGGATATGTATAGCTTAAGGTAGAGAGATGTCTACAGTATCCAGTGGAATTAGATAGTGGATTTTCTGAAGAGACATCAAACTGAGCTGACTGAAAATATGACTGAAACTCTTCCAAAATGTATGGATACGCTTCTCCTTCAATAAACTTATTTATGTTTATTATGCAGTGTTTGACACCTACAGGAATGGGTATAAAATTGTTATAATGGGTTTCTAGAACAGCTGCTGGCTGGGTGGACCTGGGAATGACCGTCCTCTGCTCTTTTTTGCCATGATCTTGTCTTATTATTGGCATGATTGCATTACTAACTCTGGCCTGCAAAGTGTTGACTTTTGGGGCTAATAACATTTTCCTCTTTTCACAGCTTGAACTGTTTGTCTCCCCTCATCTGTAAAAGAATGTGTTTCCCTCTGGAACGTGTGGCATACAAATAATTAATGCTTGTCAAGGGAGGGAAAAGGAGAAAGGGGACTAATCTAGTGCACATTTGAAATGAAAATGGGAGTCAGAGATATTTGGATAAGACTCAAGGAACATAAAAGTTACAAAACCATTTCTATTTTCAGTGGCTTCATAAACTAGAATCTCTTGTTTGTCTTGTTTCTGCTTTCTCTGAAGGAGTCTGTATTACATACCTGAACAAGTATTTTTTGTGAGCTGAACTTTAGAGACTTTATAGAACAGAATCTGTATCTTTTTGTTTCACTTATTGTTTCTCTGAGGTGTTGCTACAAACAAACAAACAAAAAAAGCCTTTATACCAGCAACTCTGTCATTTAAGTTATCTCCTTCCATTCATAGTACTACTTTACAGACTGAAATAAATAGGGGATAAAAAGAGCAGGTACCATTAGGTGAACTCTCTTAATCTGTTTTACCTGTGTATTCCTGGCATGTGTATGGCAGAAGGTCATTGTTTTTTATTTTAAAAGTGATTCAATTTTTGTTTTACTAGTGTTCAATATAGATTACTGAGACTGAAAAGTGAGGAAGACTGAATAGAAAAGGAGGATCTTGGACAAATGCAGGCAAGAAAGAGATAAAAGAAATGAAGGAAAGTTGAGAGGAATGCACTAAGAAGCTGAGGTAAACAGAAGTGTTGTGAATGCATCAATGTGGGTGTGAATTATTAAAACACTTCCCTTCCCTCTCTTTTCAAAAATATCCCCAAACTTTCTGTTAAATGAATACATTTAAAAACTGAAAGGTAGGTGTTACATGAAGAGTTAAGGTTGATCTCCAGCTGCCCCATCCCTGGTGCCTAAGCTGTGTGGTATGACCTTTAATTGCAAAGTATCTTAGTAATTTTTTTCTCCAAGTTTGTTATGTTGTGTAATGCATTGAATGGGGTAAAGGTGACAGGTTGGTCACTGTTCATCATACTGAGTGATGAAGATAATAAATTATATTCAGCTATGAGTTTTCATGACTTCCATTACTATACACAATCCATATCTTTTTATTATTACATTGCTATTCCTGTTTTTAAAGGAGGATCCAAGACTCAGAGTGATTTGGCTTGAACGATGAGGTTTCCACAAAAATACCTGACCTGAGACACAGAGGCTCTGAATTTTTAGGCATACCAGAACCTGACTTTTTAGCCACATTTGGTTTTCTGGACAGTTAGATCTCTTGTCTTTTCTGTCAGAGAGACAGACAACAGTTGTTTGAGTACAAAATGCAATATAAACAGACTATATACTCTCCTCCTACATCTGGTCATAGTCCAACTGCTAAGCACATAAACCTTTCCCAGTTATAGATGCTGCCCTCCACTTAACCCTGTGGTACACACAAAAGGATGACACTGGCTCCATATGCCTTGGTGACTGGTTTTGTAGCTTGTCCAAGCAGTCAAGATACTGTAAATAAGCTTTCACTGTGCAGAAGTCCCTTTTTACTGACTTTTGCTGAGATATTCTCTGCTCCTCCAAGAGAGGAAGTGGAGGATGTTAGGTCCTTATATCTGAAATAACTGACTACTGAGCTTGTCTCACGCTGTTTGGGCAAAGTCAGTATTTTAAGTGTCTTTCATTTATTCAGGTTACAAATACTTTTGACTTAGTTCTAGCTAGTTGTCTTCAAACCTTTAGAAAACTAGACATCAAACCTTCAAAGTGGAGTGACATAGAAGGAGGAATATGAAGTAGCCACTAGAGGAAAAGCATGATTTAAATAAATTCCCTGAACCATAGAATAACTATGTGACAATAAGAAAGCATTTTATAGACACACGCTAAAAATTTTCAGTATGCTGCTTTGCTAATATTTAAGCAGAAGTTAATTATTTTCTTTTCTTGGTAACTAAGCCTAATGTACTAGCACAATACTGAATTCCTCTAGCTCATCACTCTCCCATGTGCTATTTCATCATGTCTTCAACTCAGGTCAGAGGCAGAATAGAAAGAACTGTTTTTCATTGCATTTACAAGTTGTCATTCAGTTCCTGGGGAGAATGGAAGTGTGACGCCAGTTTAATGGGAAAGGAATTGTTTACATTTCTACTGTTGTTAATTGAATGTATTATATGAATGGACACATTCTAGTACAAATAAAACCAGGATTCCAGACCAGGAGACTTATAATGTGCTTCAAAATGACTTGATACTCATCCCTAAACTGAATTCCTGCAGTAATGAGATTGAATAGGTATCTGCCATTTTATCATCAGTGCTGTGTCTATATAGCCTGTAGAGCACTAAAGCAAGCATTCAAAATTAATTGAAGAGCTAGAATTTGCTTGTTCAGACAACATTAGGTTGCAAGTAATGTGTTCTAGAGCATCTAAATGGCAACCTCAATATGCAATAGTCCTTGTGTTTGCAAACTTTGTGTTTAAAAATAAGAATATGTTAGACCTCTTATTTGTGATTTTTACTACTGCTGGAGCAACATCACATTTCTGTTAGACAGTTGGCATTGGTTTAGATAGAAAACCAGACTGGAGGAAGTAAATTGCTGGGTTTCCTTTCCTTTTTAACATATCCTGCTGTCATAGTTACTTGATAAATAGTGGCATAAAGTAATCGGTGGCATAAAGTAACCTGACCATTGCTCCAGTTAGTATTAATATGGAGAAAAGAAGATTCTGTGAGACCAGAGACCAAGGACTTATTAAAGCACAAAGTCAGCACTCATCAAGGGAACTGGATGGTATTATTAATCCATAAATACTGTAGAAAGGGACAAGAAGCATTAAGGAAAACATCTGCCTACTTAAAAAGGGAGGTTGGTTGGGGCAGCAGAAATGTTGGAACCATGGTACAGGATAACTCAAATTGTACCACGGCTTTAAAATGATTTTAAAACAAATCTAAATTGCATTTTCTGTAAATTTACCTGCTATCTGTCAAAAATACCTCCAAAACACAGCTCTGATATTGCACTGCTTCCCCTTTCCCATATCCCTTTTGCCACTGGAACTGGCAGAGATGCTAATTTCACACTGCTGCCATCAACAGACTTTCCCCCTTCAATAATGGCAAAATTCTGGTCATTACAATACACTTGAGTTCACATTATCAGCCCTTCTGTAGGTAGGCTCTGTAATCTTCTGCAGAACAGGAGTATAGCTTTCTTCCCCTTTTACTGCACATTCTTTTTCTACAGATGTTTTGCCACACACAAATTGTTGTTTAGCAAAGACTGTTTCTAAAAGAATCCCCCTTTTTCTTTAAATAATGTGTTAGGGGAAAGGTAAGTGTAGAAAAAAGAAAGTCAAATTCATTTCTAATCTTACTGCAATAGACCTTTAATGGCTTTTATCATCTCAATACTGGAAAACAAATGTTAATATTAGAGTAACCTGACTATAACCTCACAACACTGCTGTAAGGGGCAAATATATCATTATCTCCATTTACCAGCGGTGGCTTTTTTTTTTTGGTCTGGCCCAAGGTCATGTAGAAATGCTGTAGCAGAAGTATAATTAGATGCAAGATGTTCTGAGTTCTAGTCTAATACTTATTAGCTATCCTTTCTATGCCACTAATGGTAATGGGAGGCATTTATACTTACCTAGGAGAAAACTAGCCTGAAGAAATGGGTTTTTTCCAAGCATGACAGAATAGAATCCTATAGTTTCTGTGATGGCTCCTGTTGGCCTTAGCACATAGTTAGCTAATATTGTCTGGGTTTAACCTCGGTAATAAAAAAAATTAAAGAGATTGGAAAGTGAAATTCTGCGCTCTGCAGTGCTGGCATCAGTAGCATTGTGAGGCTCCACCTTCCTGTTGCTTCAGTGTTCTGGGTCACATATGCTCCATTTAAAAATAGAGATGAATTTTCTCCCTATTGGTTTCATTCAACTGCTGGCCTTCCAAGTCCATTTCAGAAATAAAAAGTCACGCTGGTTACCAGTGATCTATGCATCAACAGTAACAGAGGTTATGTATGTGATATATGTACTTTAGTCAACTAATCTCCTGGGCCATGAATGGTAAAATGACTGCTTGCTCTTCTGAAACCTAAGAAAGCTTAGTCAGACTGTTGTAAGGACATGGCAATGAAGTCAAAGGTGATTTGTCATTCTGTTGTCATTGATTTCTGTTACTGTTATTGTTTGTGTGTTTTCTGTAGTGTAGCAATGCTTTCCTGGCCTCAGCAGTGCCAGAACTGACAGAACACAGGGGGACACTTCTCCAGCTTAATTTATTTTACACTATGCAGTTACTTCCATGAGGTTCCACTAAGTAAAGGATTGAACTAGAACTATCAAGGCTCATGTATAAGTTTTCAGTGCTTATACTTCTGACACCTATATTCTTCATTAAAATGCACATTTCAGGTGATATAGATGGATGCTGCAGGGATGTTGCCAAATAAATCAGATCTTCAATTAAAATTTTATAAGAAAATAAAATCAGTCTTAGATGGGCAAAATATTTCTTTGAAGCTTCACTAGGTTATTAAGAAAAAAATAAAAATCTGTGCAGTCTGTATATCACAGGAATCTCTTTGTATTGCAAAAGATTGCTACTTACATGGAAATGAGAACTTTTATTCCAACACAGCGAGCCATGCAGTTCCACTCACTGACACTGTGCCTGAATACATCTCTATAAGATCTTTCCGAGATGTGAGGGAGTATTATGGGGTGGTTTTGGTGGTTTAGTTTTTTGTTTGTTTGGTTTTGTTTAGTTGTTGGGTTTTTTTAAACTCTGTTCCAATGACGTGTCATTGAATTTAATTTTATCAGTATGGTAAAATGTCTCTCTCCATGTGGTTAGTAATGGTAGCAAAGAGGGGACCAATCTTTTTGTGCAAGACATACATTATACACTAAATAAAGGTTGTTATAATGTAGTTGCTAAAAAAACTCCACAGGAAATCAGGTGAATCACACCATTTATTTGTCCTTACTGAATCCAGAGAGAAAGGACATAATTCTTTTGTATAGTGTTACCCAATAGATGGCAGTATCATCTTTATAATAAAATACTTTTTTAGCCAGTACAGAGACATTAGGGATGAATTTCAGCTTCTGGCTGCCAATTGACAGAAGAAATATGGGACTTTTTGTTTTAAAAAGTGCCATTATAGGAAAACATAGCAGAGTGCATCGTTTTCTAATGGGACTTTTGTCAGTTCTACTTAATCCAATCACAATTTTGTTCATTGGGAGCATTGCTAGCCTCACTAATCAGGATTAAAAAGTACAGCTTGAATGGTTCCAAATGATCATTGATTCCTGACTATAAAAGACTTTTTTCTGTTTATTGAACAGAAGCTTTGAAAGAGGAAATCTCATCTCTATTATATTAGAGTTGGAAATATCTATGCAGATAATGTACATGCATATGAGCACATGTGCATGCACACACACAAGTGTGCAGTCTTCAAGCTGTCTATTTGAGAAAAAAACCCATCCTTTTCTATAGGAAAAATTGTTGCTAAATATACTGTTGTTGCACAGCCATTATTTTGGAAAGAAAGATGAATAGACCAGCATATGAATGCAAATTCTCTTGCTAGGAAAGATTAATCTATATAGGTCTGAATTCTTGACATTAGGCAAAGATGAACACTAGAAACATGAACACTTCAAGATCAGCAATAACTCCATTTATGAATGTTTTATAACTTTGACAACAATTATTTCCTAATATAGAGGAAAACTGATTATTAGGTGACCAATTTTCAAATTTTATTTGAAGAAAATACTTTAAACTCATTGACCATTCTGGTTGCCACTTTTGCTATACTTAGAGCAAGAAAGATATCCTATTTGGGAATTAAAAACAGAGGCAATTTTGTGATCACTTTTGGAATAATATTTTTCTTGTATTGAAAAGTCATTAGTTCACTATGTGTTTTGTCTTATGTAAATATTATGGTTACTTCTAATTTCTGATTCAGAAAATAACAGAATGTGATTACCAGAACCACCACACACACAGACCAAAGTGTTGTTATTTTCTCACTAATAACCAGAGTACATAACACAGGCTGTCAGTAAAATAGCTCTGCCACATTCTTTCTACTAAGTATAATTATTACACTTCAAATAAATACAGCTATATATTTATATCTATATATATTTCTTTATGATTCCTAAAATAGATCAGCATATTTTAAAGACAGTAAATAAAAAATTAAACTTCAATTTGAATATTACATTATTCTCTATCAGAAGAGCAAAGCTTTCTGTTCAGCATATCCTGTGACATTTTATGTCCTTTCCCCACTGAAATACCTTGACTTTCAACAGGGCACTTTGCATTAAGCAGAGAAACCCCTATGCACCCATAATTACAGACAGTTGTTAATTATAATAAGTAGTGCATGATTTTGGAATAATTAAAACTATGAAATCCATTCTGCAATAGTATTCTGATTTGGAAAAGGATTTTTCATATTATGATAATTCAAATGAAAATATCATGACCTCTCTTATTGACAAGTCAAATCACATAAAGCTAGGAAAGTTGCCTGAAGTCTCTGTTTTCATTTTAAATGTTTAAGGAATTGATGAGCTATAGTTCAAATTGATGCTTGGTGCTTAATTAGTCATGTATGGAATTACTAGGCAATGATTGTAGCAACATGTAAACTAATAGCTAGTACATGGTATATTCTCAAGCTTCTAATGTAAGCATAGCAAATAAAAAGGGCAATCAGAAGGAAAATTAAGCTACTATTTGCGAAATTCCACCAGTATTGTGGTAGGGAACCTAATGCCTGTTCAATTCTGATCCCCATCTTCTAGGAAAGCTATGGTAAAAGTACTAATGAGTATTTGAAATTATATAGCAACAGAAAGATTTCAGTATAGGAGGAGACTACTGTTTTTTTAGTGAAGGGAAGGGGAGGACATGAACAGATGCCTTGGGGACTGTTGGTAAATGTGCTTGCCTAGTCATAAATTGAGGGGTCAGTTTGTCTTCCTTGCACTCTGTATCACTGTGGTCTTATACAGGATCAGGGGAAGACACAGAATGAGGGTAAATCCTTCAGTGGAAGTGAAGGGAAAAAAGAATAGTATTGCAGAGACCATATTTGCTCCCCAAAAGGTCCCTGAATCAGGACAACACAGAAAGTGGTAAAAAACCCATTTATTTTCAGTTCAGGAACTGTACCTTCAGTGATGAGTCTCCCAGGAAATAAAAGACATGATGTAGCACTCTATTTGTACAAAAAAAAAGTGAGGGTAATTGCTTTGGTTGGCATTGATCCCACCAAATTTTAAATACTTAATTGAGGATCCTAATTAAGAGTGTAGTTGTCCTGGGTTTTTGTATAATCAATAGAGAGAAGCTTCTAGAGGGCAATTCAAGTCCCGCATTAACTCAAGCACAGCAGGAGAAACAGTCTTTCTCCAATGAGTCTTAATCAGCTTTTTACTAACAAATGTCAGTTAAGTTGCTTAACATTAGAAAGGGGAAGGGTAGACCTTTAGTTTTGAAAATGAGACTCATCAAGTGGTTCATTTTTTGTTGTTTTCATACCATGCTAGACTTTGTTCTTCCCTCTATCTTCCTTTTCTACTTTTCTTTAAATTGAGTCGCTCTTCATGTTTGAGTGAATATACAGAAATCAAAAAATCTGACTCAGAAAATTATTTCCAAGGAGAAAAGAAAAGAAAAAGATACAGAATTGCAACATCACTTCCATAATGCATTCAAAGACCAGTCTTTTCTTGAAAGCCTTTAAACAGAGGCATGAAAGGTAAGGGACACCTACTCTTTGTCTTCAATTGAGCTCTTTCAGGTAATTTCATCCTTCAAGTAAATTATAGTTCTTTTTTTCTAGAAGTGTTGTCATACCGGGTTACACATGCGTGGTGAACTCTCCCATTCACAAACATAACCTTACTGCAGGTAATAACCTGTGATATTTGCTGGTTTTGAGCAATTACTTTAATTATTTCTTGTGTTCTCTGCTTCAAATTCCCTGCTGTTGCCAAAGCCTGGAGTATCTCAGACCCCAAGACAGGAACTGCATGCAGACTTGATGAGACACTGACATCCATCTCAGCTTGATGTTCAGCTGGTGAGATCAAGAACTTTCTGTTCCTTGCCTTTAGCACCAAAAAAGAACTTTAGGTTTGATGTGAGGTTTTTGACTTGGTTGGACCAGGCTGGGCTTTCACTCTAAGGTCTAGCTCAGGTTTCTTAGACTGGTACAGGCATTTTTTTTTCCCCTTAACAAAAGAAATAGAATGTTATTTTTAGATGCCTGAAGGGTTGGCTGTCTGACTCACAAACCAACCCATGTAATCAGCTTCAGAGCTTAATAACATTGTTCAAGTGAACAGGGATACAGGCTGCAAGATTAGAGTCAAATGCATATAACAGCTCACTTCAAATCTGCAATCAGACAGGTAATTATTATTTCTCAGGATGCCATAGTCCAGCAATTATAAAATTTAAATATTAATTTTAGAAGTCTTAATTATAGCGACCAGAATAGTTCTGTTCAAAATAGTCCCCAAAATAACTTAGCAAGAAGCTAATAGCAATTTACCTGATTGAGGAACAGGTAGAGACTTAATTAGAAATGTAAAATGCAGTTTGCTTCTATTTGCATAGTAAATAGAAAAAGAATTTGCTCTTTTTGGGGGAAGTTTTTACTTGTTTTTCATTATTGAAATAATAGGTTATCAACAAATTCACAAAAAATAAGATTCAATTGATGAATATAAACATATGATTTGCATTGATTTATGCCTGATCAGTGTCTATTTTATTTATCTGTAAATATCAGGTAAATAGATTACAGTATGTAAACAAAGATTTATTTTTTTTTTTAGTCATCCTTTTTCTCATATATGGAAATAACATAATGTGATAATTTGCTTCTCAATGTAAATCTAATTTTAATCACGTCCTTTTCTAGGAAGTAAAGAGTTTTCTCTATTTGTCTCTAATGGGTTGTGCAGCAAAAGGTCACATGCTGGTTTTGTGGCTGGGACATCCAGGGAGATATTGTGTCTTCACACTGCCACTAAGGAGCTGTCTATATAGACTTTCAACAGCAACCCAATTGAAATGTATTGCTAGTAAATTCAATGGTATTACTAACAGTGCTGATCCAGTGAAAGGCCATGCCATCATAAATACATAACAAATAAGGTTTGCTGATTATTACTGTAGAATTTAAAGATGGCAGCTGGTCTGACTGTGGGAGGTTCCATAAACTCTGCTGTGGAGACTTCACATTATAAATAGACAAAACAACATATACTCTCCATTGAAAACCAAGTCATATAAAATTTAAATAACTTGCTTTACATTCCACAGAAGAATATTTCTTCATCCTTTTCTTAACTACATTGTTTCAGTTAATTCAGATATTTTTCCCCCTTTCATCTGCTATTTTGTACTGTCATTTTTCTTCCCTTCTTTATGGAGTACAGAACATGAGCTCTTCCTTTCTCTCTCTCTCTTTCTCTCTCTTTCTTTTTTTCACTTTCATTTCTCTCCCCCCACCCCTCCCCCCAGCTCCCCTTAGTTGTCAGATTTCCCTTTCAGGATGTCATTCACAAGCCAATGACCCCTTCTTTGAGATACCAAAGTTATTATATGTCTGAGCTGGTGTGAGAATTCTTGCAATACTTCACATTAGTCTTAATTTACCTTTGATGGATACAGGGAAACTGTTTTATGATAAATGGCTTGTATCTGTTGATCCGGTGTAGATGTTTCCTGTACAGCAGAGAGGATACTCAGAATCTTATACTGTTAGAGCTGGCATTAGGTGCTCACTCAGCACTTCAAGATGATGCATAATTTTTTTGCCTGGGTTGCCAAAAGAGATGCTTTATTTGAAGGATAATGGCTTTATTGTTCTGAGAGAATTTTCTGAACTTAAAGATTCAACATTCTGTGCTTGAGTGTAGAAAAAATAAGACCAAGTGGATTAAATACTTTCTAGATTGGCAATTTTATTATTTTACTGAGATTGGGATTCATGTATTTGCTCTAGGAAGTAATTACTAAATGCAAGGTAGAATCAGACTTCAAGACTGTGAGAGAAAACAGTGAGTGGGGGACACTGGATAATGGAAGAATGAGTTTTGGTCCTTGATATTAAATTGGCTTCTTTGTGAGCTAACAATAAGACAGATGGGCCTTCTGCATTACTTTGTTTGTCGTGACCATAAGTTTTATTCTGGACATGAGATATTTGATGGATTTTAGTGACCGAATCTCTTAATGACTGAACAATTTCTGATGAAAATTTTAACTGGAGAATTTCTGACAGGCTGTAGTCACTACAGGGGGTTACTTCAGAACTACACAATATCAGTGTACAACCCAGCAACCTTGACAGTGCTCCTTCCTTATAAAAACAATGCTTACTTTTTTGCTGCAGCTGAATTTATCAGTGAAGATTCAGTGGAAATAGTGGCAGTAAATTGCATAAGCTGTGTGTTGCCCCAAGCCTTATCTGAATTAATCTTCTCAGAACTATGTGTCCTGAATTTAGATCACCATAACAGTGGCCTTTTTTTGTAAATTCTGTAGAAAATGTAGAATACAAATACTGTGTGGAATAGAATATCAAAATAAATGATCTGTTGACTCATCTTTAACACAGGACATGTGTCCTAAAAATAGAAGGAACCTTTCAAGTTTTTGGAAGTGGCTTCTTATGATCCCTGATAAATTATTCTCTCTTTCTGGAAGTAGAAACCAAGTGAATGTTGTTGATTGCCATCAAAAAGTGGTATGCTTTACAGTTTACACCATTGGTCAAATAATCACTTCAGGACCAAGAAAGATGCATATGTTACCAAGATTAGTTTTCATAGCTCTCGCTTACAGTGGTATTCTATTTTATACAGATGTTGAAACAACTCATCAATGGAAATAGACAGAATAAATCTACCATTAAAAATAAAAAAGAAATAGTCACCAAAACCCAAATGGCTTTCTCTGATAGTGCCTGAATATACCATCTGTTTCCATTGCATTATAAATTGTTGTAGAGAATTGATATGCAGTGCTATTTCTGGGTAGCCTCTCATTTGCATTTGCTTTTGTTAAATGGGCCTAACTGAAAACCATCATGCTGAAACCAACCAGACTTTGGAAGGAAGTGTTCAAACCAGCCTGAGGTGTTCCAGCCTGAGCCTGGATCCACAGCTAAATGGTGCAGCTGCCCACATACGTATAGTGTGCTAAACCACAATCTTTGGATCTAGACACCGCACAGCTTGTCAGATGTTCAGGCTCCTAATCCAAATTGTCTACTTTTATTTAGGACTGTAACAATTGAATTGTTATAATGACATAAGGCTTACCACCTAGCTACATTAAATAACCATATAATCAGTTAACTTAGGCAGCCAATGTGTAATGGCAGCAGTATGATTCCTTTCAAGCAATACCAAGAATGCAAACTCAGTTGTTTTAGACTGGTGATTTTGTTGTAGTGCACACACTAGAACAAAGCAGGATAACTGTTTGCCATGGCCCTGTTTGTGATTAATCTCAATGTAAATCACCATCCCAAAGTAACATTTCATCCTACAGCTGGATGAAACTGTGTTACAGCTTACTAAACCTGTATAACAGTCCAAACCTAGCAGGCAGAAATGGAATGGCCAAAGAGCTGCTCAAACCTAAGCTGGTGACATATTGTATCTGTTGGACTCTGTGCTGAGCAAGAGCAGGTGTAAATGGAGCTTCTCCCTGACATCCACTCTTTCCCTGCATGACCTGTATTGGAGAGGATTAAGAGAAAGGAGATGCAGGAACCAGCTCCAAAAGCTATGTGTCTGTAGTGGATATGTCCATCTCCATAAACAGCTGTATTTGTGAAGAAAGCATTTAGATGATTTTTCTTCACAGAACAAGAAGCTTTGAATGTCTATTTCATTTGAAAAAGCAACATGATGTCTTTTCCTGTGCTGTAATAAATCTGAAATAAGATTTTTCTTTAGTTTAGTTGAGTCCAGTCATTATTAGATTTATTTTATGAGCTTCTGGAAGGAAAATAAAGGAGAATTCAGTAAAGATTGAATTTGCTCAAAGAAATTTCTTGCTTTACTATTTGAACATTCTGTTGAGTAGGGGTGCTAGAACCAGTGCGTGCACAAATCTTGCTGTGCTTTGTATTTGTATTTCCAGCATTTAGAAAACTTCATTCAAAAATACAAATGCCAGACAAGATTGAGCTCCTCTCAGAACCGTGGGATGTCAAGTAAAGGATTGTCTTCACAGCTGCTGAGAGCCACGGAAATAATATCCACACCTCTGCAGACCAGTAGGAAAGGTAATTTTGACAGCAGGCTGGCGATATACAAGGGATGTGGCTCTTGCTGACTTACCAGAGGAAAATTTGGATCCATCATTCCACATTTTGGGTTTGAGCAGCAGCCTAAGAGGTGCTGGGCATTAGACCCAGCATGTGGCTTCAGACTGGCAGAGGAGGGGTGAGGAAAAGGAAAGTTTAATTTGTCTGTCTTATGTTCTTGACCCTCTGTCGGTGTAAAGTTTAAATACTTGGGTTCTAGGTTGTTGCATTGCTTGCATTATATACAATAATGTGTCAATCCAGATAAATGCATAAATAACAGAATATTTGAAATTCACTGCTTTCCACTCGATAAAAGATGAAGGCTACTTCATTATATTGCTTGTTAATGAACTCTTTTCCTTGTGATTCTCAACTGGTATTGTTTGTCAGTCAAGTCACTAATTTATAAGTTTTTGAGGTCATAGTCATCACAACGTTCTGTATTAATTACATTGTATTTTTTCCTTTGTTGCCCTGCCTCACTGACAGAATGCTACAGAAGAAAGACATCAAAATTAGTATATTTATTGAGTTGTGGAATTAAGCCTGCTACGCATTTACTCTAAAGAACCCGAGAGTATAGAAGATATAGTGAACTCAGAAGTGGAGATACAGTGAATACAAGGTAAATTTAGCATTTTTTTGTAGATATCTAATGTTGCTCTACCTTTTTGACAGAAGAAGTCTAAAGGGTACATCTTTCACAAAAAGAAAGCATAGTCATTTTGTCCTGATTGTATATAAGGTATTGGATAACAGCATGAATATTGCCATTAGGAAAAGGCAAAAGATAACATGCTATAATGAACACAAATCGTTGTAGATAAATTGGTAGTATAATTTAGCTGCAGGTTTGTGACAGTATGAGAGACCTCAGCTGTTTGACTTAAGGCTGTAATCTCAAATGGCATTGAAACTCCTGTTGATTTTTATGTTGCTTATGTGTAGCTAAGTCATTCTCAGCTTTTATACCACGTTGAACTTGCTGCAGGTGTATTTTCTGACGCTTGTGTGTTATAATCTACTTTCTGGACAGCATAGTGTATCAGTCTGCAGTCTATGAGATATATTCCTCTTTGGGAATCATACAGTCCTATTTCTGTCATATCTATGGGGACACAGATGCCGTCTGCTGCAGAAAAGAACCCGATGCTATTTCTGCTTGCCTGTAAATCTAATCACAGGTTGGGGCCTGCCTTGTGTCTTTACTGTGCCTTGCTCTTGCTTAGTTGTATCCCTTGAAGCATTTGCACTAGCATATCTGAAAGATGTTAATGTTAGAGAAAGAACTTTGGTTTTCAGGGACTTTCCTCCCTGCACATAATAGTGCTTTCTTTTGTACATACACAGGGCAGAGGAAGCGTCAACCTACCTTGATAGACCTTATCCTCTTTAGATGGTGCTGTTTTCCTTGTTTGAATGTTCTTCTGCAGTGGTATCACCTAGGTTAGCTACTACCTAAGAATGAATAGGTCGCTCATGATTTCTAAGGTTCTAACTCACGCTGCTATTAACCCCTCGGGGGGAACAATGGGACACAGATCTTGTGAACATTTAATTATATCACATTTACTATATAAGTAAGTTTTCAAGCTCTGTTGGATAAGAGAGCAGGAAAATAAGAAAATGTGAAACTTAATACTTCTGTTTACCATTACACATACCTGCCTGTGAGCTTTGAAGACTACCTAACTCCAAGCAATAATGCATGCCCAGTCTGTACCCATGTACAAGAGAAGGTTTAGGTTATTTTTTTTTCCTGGTTTATACCATACATTTCTTTAGAAGAAAACCAGGAATACAAACCCGGAACAGAGCTGTATTGTGTTCGGATGATCACAGAGCAGGACTGCAGGTCTGCCCTGCACTCCAGACATAGGCTCAGGTCGGTATAACCAAAGACATCAGATTACAAGCTTTCTGGAAAGAAATGTTCTTTCACTTCTCTCTCTTCCTTTTTTTTTCACAGTGTTAGCATAGCCTGTAAAATTTTGCTCTATAGGCTATAAAATTGAAACAATGAAACCTGGTACCTCATCACAGCTTATGTGGTCAACTGAAAGGTTACTGAGGCTGAAGATATAAAGGACCAGATAAACAGAGGAATTTTAATTATAGAGGACTAAATAAATTCAGAGATCTACCTGAAAAATTACAAAACAGCCAGTGAAAGACTTCTACTGGAAGTATGGGCTTCTTATAAGTATTCCCAATTAGTGATTTATTCAATTAAATATATCATGGACACTGCTGAATATACCTTTGGAGAGACTGAATATCAGAAGACCTTTTTCTTCTCTTGGTTCTTTGGAAAGGGCACAGGGAATTGTTAGGCATTTAAATGTATATAAATGAAAGCCTCTCTAGTTTATTTGATAAACACAAAACATATTCCAGCACCCTTTTCACAAAGTCCCACAATAACCAATAACTGAGTGTTGTTAAGAAGTCATTGCACAATAGAAAAACAAAGTAAAACTGAGAGCACATTAATTGTCTAAGGTCACAAAAAAAATCAGTGACAGAGTTGTCAATGAAATCAAGGCATAGTAGCTTCTTTTTAATATAAACGCTACTGTTATAGTCTTTTATAGGCTTAACCTGATACTATCTAGAGATTATGCAATATTTGGTCAAGGAAAAAAATGAACTATATTTCCTGCTGTAGACTTGCTGTTATAAAAAAAGTAGCCATGTTATGTTAAGGACTCTGAATCTATAGCTAGTTAGAGATTTTTCTCCACACTAGAAACTCTAAAAATAAAACAACTTTAAATCAGTGCTAAAGCAACATTAAAGTGGTATTGATCCCATTGAACAATTAAAGTGTATATGTTTGTGGTTATCTATCCATCAATAAAATATATAGACAAAGAAGCTTGCAGTCTTCACAGCTGTTGACAGCAGCAGCAAGAAGGTATTGCCAAAACAGAAACTTTTATTGATCATTTATAAGCTAATAACTTTCAGGGGACTGTGTCAGTCATTCTTTCACCTCCAAGATATAGATATAATAGGGTGGAAGTTTTGCTGCTAACTGATGAGGAGCTTCCAATATAGTCCTTCCTCTCATATGTGAGCTTCACCGACTTGGTGTGCTCAGCAGCTGGGAATAACCACTCAGTGTTGAAAATTCAAAATAATCAATTTTCCTCTTCAGCAGGTGTTTTTTCCATTGAGCCTGCAAAGGAGTTGGAGAAATAAGATCTAAAGTAGATATATTTCAAGCTAAAATAATCTTTAGAATGTCTGTAACCATTTTCCAGCTCCTGAAGTTCTCAAGACATACAGTGTATCTCTCAAGACCAATCTGATGACTTTCCAGCTAGCCAAGAGTATGCCACTTAGCACAGAAGCTGGCACTGGCATCCTAGGAAATGATGCCACAAGAATTTACTATCATTTCACACCTGTAGAAGTGATCCTTTGAAAAAGAGAAAGGTGTTTGGGTGTAAAGTTGGGAAATCTTATACTGCAGCCATACTTCTTCTACAGAAGAAGTAATAAAATAAAGATTTGATTTTTGCAGGACGTCAGAGTTACAGCGTTTACAAGCATTAATAGAACACTGTGAACTTGAAAGCCAGTCATTCTTAGAAACATTAGAAGCATTTTATCAACTAGAGGGTCTTGTCAGCCAATTTTTGTGGAATTAGTGTTACACTGTAATTTTTTGTTTGTTTGTTTCAAGCATTGTAGGGAAGAACAATCTATATAACTAACCTGTTACATATGGTGAGAGCAAGGAAAATAACTACATGTAGTGTGGAGAAGTTACTTTCTTGCTAATTTCCAAAGCCTATACCAATGTTAAATGTTGCATCTAATAACATGGGGAAAATAATAGGTCGGCTGTATATCTTCCATTTAAAATCTTTTAAATTCACTCTACTGAAAAAAATTAAAATAAAGAAGTATTTCTGTCTTCCAAAAAAACTCTCTGTAAATGATAGTAGATTTTGAAAATACATAGATAAATATTAATTTGTCATTGGCTGTAGAAGTGAAAATATTACCAGTCACTGCTTTTGTGATGTCTTTTCTAATGTTTAAACTTTGGGGAATAACTGATTAAATACTAAATTTTGTCACCTTGTAGGGACACATTTACAAATCTGTTTATCTTCCAAGGACATTAATGTGTATAATGCAGTGAAAGAATTCCTGATTTGAACTGTGGAAAATGCAGGCAGGCAGATACCTTTGTCTTCACTCTTTCCTTTAAAATTATAACTGGTGACATTATTGTAAAGAAAAAAAAACTCAATAAAGTCTCTCTGGATGCTGAATGGTAGACACAGCATTTAGTGGGGAAAATGCTAGACACCCTGAACTTTCTAAATAACAATACAACCTCTATCTGAATAATGTACACTGCCGTTAATTTTTGGTTTTGAATCCTAAATGACTGCTTTGATTATTATTTTTATACTCAGTCACTTGCACCATGCTGAATGGCTCAACTTAATATTTTCTTATGTCGAACATAATTTATCTTGAACAGTATCAGCTAGTCCTACTTTGACTGATTAATTATGATTTTTTTTTTTCAGTGTCTGATTTGGTAAAATTTAGCATTGAATTCCAAACCTGTCATATTGTCTTTTTTTAGGGATGATCCTGCAAAAACTTACAACCAGGTACCATTTCTTCTTTGTAGCCCAAATAAGTGTAATGAGAAGGTAACTGGTAACAAGCTTTGTGAAATCTTTGTTAGACTAGGACTTTAAATTTTAAGCATTTCACACACACAAAAAAATTGCATAGTGACATGTAAATGCAGCATTCTACTATTTCCACATTATTTAGCACTACATGAGTACACTTTCCACTATATATTATAGATTTCTGATAATTAATTTACATTTTATACGTGACATTTCTAGAATCTAGGAAGGAGCTCAATTGTTTAGCTTCATAGTTTTTGCACAGTTTGTATTTTCACATCCGCAGTCTCTAGAGATGAACATTTACCAATATTTTAACTCTTAAATCTCTTCTATGCTTATTGATTGCATTACTGCACTCTTTTACTAACAATTAATTCCATTTGTCTGATTCATTCACCAAGTATACATGTGCATTAAACTCTGATCCAGTCATCAAACTGAGTGTATTAACTCCTACGTCTATTCATAGGTATCATTCTGCCTTTTTCCTGCTTAGTGATAATTTGAAAAAGTTGTAACATCACTTTTATATGCCTTTATGCCATTAATATAAAAAGTAAAGAGGTGGAGACCCTTCCTAATTAACTTAATAGCTTCAAAAAGATCTGTTAACTGTCTGTTCAATATTTTTGGCCAAATCTCTGCATTGTCAAAGGGAGTACAGCTTTGTATAAAATCTGTTGATTTATCCAAGCCAAACAGCATGCCCATAGCATCTGCACTGTCTATATTTTATACTTTACTGTAGTAGTAAAAATAGTTTCCAAGCTAGTGTCCACAGCTGATTCAAAAATAAATAAAGGTTTGAAATCTCATTCACAAATACAAGTATGTTTCGGAGGACAGGTGTCAAATTTTGAATAGTTATGCTCTGTAGTGGGCTACTAATCATCAGTTATGATCCTTCTAGCATCTTCTGGTTAATTGTACAAATTTTTACAAGTCTCAGATGGTGTAATTATTTGAGATGGATCAATTATACATCTAAGAATTCCTCTTGGGCATTTTGGCTGATGCAGGGGGTGTGGGGGGGAAGATTTTGTTATTATTTGCAAGAAGATTGTCAGCCAGTATGAAAATTGAAACAGTGGAGCAACCACCCACTAGCCGAATCTCAGAACACATAAACCAAACATTTTACCAAAAATAGCCTGAGAATTAGTTTTCTAAACTGTTCCAGGAAAGCTTACATGTAGCAAATGTACTAAAAACAATGAAGCTTTGCTCATGAACAATTCATAATTCTAATAGAAATAAGTTGGTCACAAATATTATTCATTCAAAAGAGCGATAGTTCTATTAACTTCCAGTCATCAAAATACATGGAAAGTTCTGCATACTGCCCTGCTCTTCAAGTCTGTCCTCATTTGCCTGCTTCTGCTTAGTTAAATTGCAACAGAAATTAAATAATCTATTTTAGAAACATAGAAACTTAGAAATGTGTGGGTTGGAAGGGACCTCTAGAGGTCATCTGGTCCAATCCTCCTTCTGAGAGCAGGGACATCCTCAACTCTAGCAGGTTGCTCAGAGCTCTGTCAAGCCCCACCTTGAATGTCTCCAGGGTTGGGGCTTCAACCACCTCCCTGGGCAATCTGTTCCAGTGCTCCACCACTCTCGTGGCTTTTCTTCATGTAATGAGTATTTCTCGGCTTTCTGAAGTATAGGACTACACATAGAATTACAGAATAAGTTGAGTTCGAAGAGATCTTTAAAGTTCATCTGGTCCAAACACACACCCCACCTCAGTAAGCAGATGCTTCAACTAGATCAGTTTGCTCAGAGCCCCATCCACCCTGAAATTGAAGGTTTCCAGGGATGGGGCTTCTACCACCTCTCTGGGCAACACGGGCCAGTGTTTCACCACTCTCATAATAAAAAATTTCTTCATTATATCTAGTCTAAATCTATTATTTTTTTTAGTTTAAATCCATTACCTGTTGTCCTGTCAGCAGGTCCTGCTAGAAAAAACTGTCCCCATCTTTCTTATAGGTCCCCTTTAAGTGTTGAAAGACCACAATAAGGTCTCCCCTGAGCCTTCTCTTCTCCAGGCTGAACAACCCCAACTCTATGAGTACATAAAGCAGTTCCACAGACATCTACCACATAAAACACAGGAGGTCTGTGCTTCTCTCATGTATTTTTATGGACAACTTTTGTGGTATTTCATGTGATATTATAAAACCACACTGAAGATGGCTCTGTTAGTATGTAGGAAAAATTTAACATTGGAAATCAGTTGTGTATTATCTGCCTTGTCAGTTAAGTGCTCCTGCTATATAAAAGTAGATCAGAACATTTCCTTTTTCCTATATTTTTGATACTGCCAACTCTGATTCTTTTCTTCCACTGTGATTTTGATTGTAAATTTGCTTACCAGTTTTTCTTCCTGCAATCGTTTCCACACAGGCTTTTTTTTCAGTACAGGGAAAATCATCCTCAGCTATTCAAATGTTGTGAACATTTACTGAGCACCATTTTTCTCTGTGGAAATGTTCTGTGCTATTTGATGCTCATTTTTAGTTCCATCCATTATTTTTCATTTGTTTTAGCAATCACAGTGATGTATATTTTCCTTCTGCTTTCCAAATGCTTATTTTAGAGACAGATTTTATTTTGAATATGGTTAAATGCTTAAACTTATAGGAACATATCCTATCAGGGCTATTTTTTACACTCCATTTTTGCAGCATATTTATCCTATTTCTACACTTCAGTTAATACAGAGTTAATGTAGCTCCTGCATTTTGGTGGTATCTAGAGATCCCACCATGGGTCAGAGCCCAAGCTGTTTTAACTTTCTCTTTTATGAAGCAAGGTTACTGGGGATACAGTCTTGTAAATCATCTCTTTTACCTTTTGTGGGCTGCCTTGGAAATTGCACAGCTTCTAAAATCAGGTTCAGTGCAGAGCCGGGCAGCTCCAGAGTGAAACAGGGAGGGGTTATTCTATAAGAGAGCACTGTAGGAATGCTCAGAGGGCTTAAAAGCACCATCCAGGAGAAAAGACTCCCAGCACTAGGGAGGGGTTTTCTAAAGGAGTGTAAAAGAGAGACACAATAATAGTTTTCAAATATGTAGAAGATTCTTTCAAGATCCAGAGGAATGAGTTATTTTTCACATTCACTGGCATATGAAGAAATAATGGCCTGAAATTGCACAAAGGGAGATCAGTTTAGATAGTGAGAAAGGCTTTCTAGTGCAAGGAGAGTTAAGCACTGGAATGGGTTACTTGTGCAGGTTATGGGAATTTCTTCACTGGAGGCTTTTTCACCCAGGTTATATTAAACATTGTCAGACATATTTTTCATATAATTGTTAATGCTATAGCATTGTGAGGCAGTCCTATACAAGCCAGAGGCTGAAGTAGATCAGTAGATCAGGGGCAAATACTGCTCAGATACTGAAGCCAGCACCATGTATGCCAGTCTGAGCACATGGAGTGAGTGAGCATATGGTCTTTCTACTGGCCTTTTGCAACTGCTTGATGCAGATTTCAATTTGAATTACATCTGACTGGTAAAGACAACCAAACACATATATAAAAACAAAGCTGAGAGAGGCAAAGGATTTTCTGTATACCAGTTTTGTCTCTGCAATTCCTGCAATTATAATTCAATAAGTACATAAATGTGCCCACAAGGTGCTTGTTTAGCTGTAGCCTCAGTTCGTATAATCAGGATATAAACAGCAGGTCAGCACAGTTTATGTTCAGTCATGATCTTAGTAGATGAAGGAACAGATAATAAAGCAAAGATGATGAAGTGATATATATTATACACATTAACCAATATTATAGTTGCTTGTAGTGGTCAAAAAGTGCATACTTTGGTGGTTTTACATTTTGAGACACTTATTGAAATGCAGAGCTTAACAGGTCTTACTTTTCTCAAATTAGTTGTTACACAGTGCAAATCAAATTTAAAATTCACAAAATAATTAATGGCTAATTGAGGGCTACTGAGAGATGACAATGTCCTAGATGGTTGCAAATTGTTCCAGTGTCACTGTTTACTTCTCTGCTCCAGTGCTTTGAAATGAGTCAGTAGTCAGCTTTAATTTGTTCAGTTTAATTAAATTCCACCTGAATAAATATGTGTTGCACAAAGCTGAAGGAGATGCTGAAATTTCCTTGGGTGATGTATGCAGTTGAGATCTAATTTGATAGTCTCCAGCCTTAGATTGTAAGCTACTCTCTTCCACAAAGGTGAAGACCATATAAATACTTCAATAATAACTTAGATGAACTTGTAAGGAAAATTATTCAAAGAAAACAAAGCAAAATTGCACACAGATGAATATTTTGAGTATGCCCTCATTATTGTTAGAATAACAAAAGTCATCAGTAGATGAGAAGTATATTTCACTTCCAAAACACACTCCCATTAAGATTAGCAGCTTGTTTACTTAGTCTAATACTGTCCTGTCTACCTATTACATTAATTAAACAGCTAGTACTGTGATCAGGTAGCAGAAAATACTGTGCCTTTCTTAGAATGACATTTATGATTTATATTTTTTGTATATGATCAGTGATGTAAGGAATTAAAATAAATACCAGGTCATTGTCCTTCTCTTTCTTAGTGCAAATTGGACAAAATTGCTTCCCCAATCCCAAACCTCCTGGCCTTCAGATAACTCATGATATGTGACATTAAAAAAAGTAAATCAAAATAAAACAACAACTACAAAAGTAAATGAGAGGATTTCTTTAGTTTGGCCAAGGATTGCATCAGTACATCTTCAAATTGTGTATAATTCTAGTTGTCTAAAACTCTTATTCAGTTCACCCTCTTAACTATGTTGTGGCCAGTAGCACTATTCTCAGAAGGTGGCAACCAAAATGGGAGTAAATTCCTTTAAAAATGTTTTTTGAGAGCACTTGATTTACTTACCCGAGATCATGCTGACTGCCTGGAGTAAAAGAAAGGCGTGCCTGTATTCTGGATCACAAACAATGCAATTACTGTATGCAGTTCATAAGGAATAAGCACGTTAGCAATACTGAATCTGTCCAACAGTCCATCCAAAGCAGGTGTGCACAGAAAGGCTCTGCAGAACTAAGCCTGACTGATGGAAGTATGTTGGCCAACATATCATCCCTGTTTAGGCAATGAAGAAGAATGGATCCAAATCATTCAGGTAACCAGTGCTCACAGAGGCCAGGAGCAAAACTTGTCCTTTCACAAAACTAAATAGATTGTTCAGAAATTCCTCTTCTTTTGTACTTTATTTAACAATAGTAACTCTCCTTCAGGAGCTGCATAAATTTCATTCACTTGTATGATTTTATAGTACATTACTGAAACTTCTAAATCAATGTAATTGAGCCCTTCCTTGCAGGGAAATTCACATGGACTCCATTTCCTCACGACATGCTCTTAATATTCCTCGATGCTTTATTTAATTTCACTGCTTAATATGTTCAGATCTATACCTTTCTTCCTTCTGAACCCTTGCTTTGCAAGTTCTGTTTAGTCTAGGACAGACTTCCAAAGGGTTAACTTTGTTGCCTGAAAGTTTCAAAGCATACTTGACCAAAAGTAGCGGCAGATAACTGCCTCATGATTTAAGAGATTACTTCCACTGTATGTTTTTCTGAATTACTGTAGGTAAGAAATTTCTGTACTGGTGTGGACATAAATAATTTTTTATTCTATTTTCTCGTTATAGTGGTGTATTCATTATGATGTTAATTTAAAACTTGCCTATGCTTTTACTGAAATTGAGAGGTACTCACAACTGTTTTCATATTTAAATTTAGAAAATTCAAAAACCTGTCGCTTTTGTTACTAGAATAGATGTCCTATATAATTTTTTTTTTTTCACTTTCTGACACAGAAGGAGCCTAGGATATTAAAAATGAGTGTGTGTCTATAAAATTCCATATGTATTTACATAAAGATAGCACTTGTGAATATAATTTTCCTCTAATTTTCTAGATTGTTGTAATATGTGAGAGGGTTTGGAAATAATGATTGGTATAATCATATAAAATTTCATAGAAGTCTTTATTTGCATGTTGAAAATAAAGTCCAAATTACTGAGTCTTGGATTTGGAAAAATTTGGTCTAAAGACAAGCAACAAGAAGTGTCTCAGATGGACAGAACTTGCTTGCAGTCAGCAAAGAGCCAGGCTGAGGAAGGGTCTAGGTTACTCACAGATAAGCACTGCAATATCTTATAGATCTGGCTCTGGGATCCAGTGTCTTTAATGTGGTATTGAGACATTTGAGAGAGAGAGAGGGGAAGCTCAGAATATCAGTTCAGAATAAGGTGAGCATAGAAACACATACAGCCAGCCAACGGCAGCCCTAAGCTCTCTGATACAGCCCCAAACCCATCCTTCTTCAGACTAGCCTTTGCACTGCTGGAAGGTGACTCCATCCAGCTTGCATCCAAAGCCTGGATCTCATAGAGCCAGCAACTCTCATCCATTTTTAAAAAGAATTTAATGTGCATGCACTTTTCATTTTAGCAGAGACCAAAAGAAGGATTAGTTTTGATAATGTGCCCAGAGATTAGCAAACGCTCTTGGGAATCCACAGATCTGTGTTTGAAGGCTCTAATCCACCCATCATGTCTCCCAGGAAATTTTCCAAACTGTAGGTTTACACAGTGAGTTCCGCCTTGAGGTCTCTTTAGCTTTCTGAACCTTGCATTCCCTCTGATGTAAAAGTCATTCTGCATATGGTGGCCCAAAATGTGTTCAGTTTTTATATTAAATTTGATCATATTTGAGCATTTCTGTAATGAAACAACAATGGGATTATAAAATAGAGGATGTCATATTGCTAACAAGGTATGAAGTCTAGGCAAAAGAAGTATGCCTGTGGCTAAGGACCAATTCCAACCCCATCGCCACAGTGCAAGATTTTGCAGCATTCGGCCATCAAAACTGTAAATTTAAAAAGGAAAAATTGTTTAAGATATTTCTTCAGGGAATATGGTCCCTGTATTTAGCTCTGCTAAGGATGGGAGAGACTGGAATTGCTAGTAGCAAGAGGTGGCTCACTGAAGCAGATGATGAGCATAAAACTGGCTGGTCTCGCTATCTAGTTGGGTAGGCAATAGAGTCCTATGATTTGATAACCACAAATTGTACAATTTACAAGAGGAGGTTGGAAGGCATCAAGTGCTCTTAACAGTTGCTTCACCAAGAAAACAGTGAAAATTCTTAAAAATATTGTTATACTTTGTGTAGAGAATAACGGAATGATTTGATTGTTAGTAACGGAGTTAGTAACAAATTCAATTCCTAGAGTAAAATAATAAATGTTAGGCTTAGACAACATTCAGAGATCAGTGAAAATTAAATTGCATGAGTGCTCAGAGAGCTCTATTTTTCAGTACTTCCTACCCAAAGGGCTGCAAGCTTTGCATTGGATTAGGGTAGCCACTCAGTCTGGGGCTCGTTTATTTGGTTTTCTCAGGTGACTATTTCTTCTCACTGAGCTACATACTGCTTCTCTTTTTGTTACACCACTCTTAGTTTTGCTCTTTATAGAACTATTAACAGAAATGAGAATGAATATATTACTCTATTTACATTTGTGTTTGTACTTTGTTCTCCCTCTTCAATACAGTTTTGTGAGTCATTTTATTAATGCTTTGAGGAGTAGGGAGGAGTTCACTTGGTGCATCTGCTTTACTACCTGGTGTGGAAGTGAGATTTTATTTCATCGGTCATGTCCCTAAACCCATGTCCACACAGTGTTTTATCAGTGTGAGTTTCACACTGGTTTCCTTTTTTGAGGTTCACTGGGCATACCTGAGAGCTGTCTGCTCCACATTTCCTGTTTCCACCAGGAGGAAAAGGGCTTGGAATGAGCAGTGTTGTGCTTGAGAGAGTATTCCAGGGCACCAAATATGGACATAAGAAAAACTCTCTCTTGAAAGAACCCCTTCATCAAACTACATTAGTGATATAGCTGCACCTACTGAGCTCACAAGCATGAAAATTTCATTTTCCTTGAGTTTTGGTTGGTGGCTCATTACAGTGTTTATTAGTGGTTTCTGGAAACTGAAGATTAATTACCCTTGCTACTGCCAAAAGAGTTACACCTTTGTATTAAGATGGTCAAGCTCAGATGGATATCTCTGGTACCAATAAAGCTAAAGATGGTATCCAGCTCAGGACAGAATATGTTGAAAGGAGAAGGGCAAACGTTGAGGTACCTTTAGAAGTCATGAGTGGCAAAATAAAAGAGAAAACAGAAGCTTCATCAGAGGCCAGAAGGATGTCTTGACAATGACAGCAGTTAAGGTCTGTAAAGCTGTATGATGCTGCCTGCCCGCATCCAACGTATTTCTAAGTGCAGAGAAGCTGTATTCTCTGCAAGTGCTTTCCTGGATGTCCCTGGATAGGAGCAGTCACAGCTTAAGGAAGGGGTCTGTGACATGTACCCTATATGTCGTAGGTGTGATGTGAGTGGGACAGGGCAGGGGGAAGTGGGCAGAGGGGACAGAAGTAGGGCCAACCTCACAGAACAGCACAGACAACTCTCAGCAGTTCTGGGATGTTGCAAGAGAAGCCTTAACAGCTACTTTTAGTAAAGGTCAGTGTCTTGTATGTTTACCCTGGTATAAATATATATACATCATTACCACTCGTTACTGAAGAGAGAAGAACAATGTTCTAATGCTCTCATTAAGAGAGTAATTTTCTAGCAGTACTTAAACAACTTCCTTACTTTTCTTTCTTTGTAGTCAGTTAATAATTGTGACATTTTTCTTGGCTTTAACTGTGTGTCCCTGAAGGCACGTTAAAGACCCCCTGTGATTAAAATAGTGGGAATCATGTTGCTGAAGTGACATTAACAGAGATACTTAATAAAATTTGGCCCCTGCTGTTTGTGGTTTCTCAAGCCTATACTTCTTTAGCATATTTTAAAATAGAATTGCATGATGCCTGTCAACTAGAAACTGTACTATAGCCCAAATACTAAGAGAGAATTAGAGAAGTAATTATGGACTGTCATAACACCTGGAAACAGACGTAATAGTAGGTCATTTAACGTTGTATTTGACAGATCATTGGTTTTGTTGTTGATGTAAAGAAGATCTCTCGGCACACTGTGTACACAAAATGATCGCATGGCGTACTACGATGGCTTAATGTTTGTAAGGTATTTGCAGCATTTATCTGTTGTTCTCAAGGCTCTGGTGGAAATATAATACAACTTCCTTTGAGCCTGTCCACCTGAACAGCATTTTAAATAAATATTGAATGTGACATGTATTAGAAGGAAACAAAATTGCTGCTTGACTGTTACCAGTTTACACTTTCTCTTGAATCAGCAGCTCATGTTTGTTTTGTAACTTATACAACAATTCTGGTTTCACCTCTACTGTTTATTTCTCTTTCCCTTTCAGGCAACTGCAAAAGCCAGAAAATGGCCTTTGTGATAAAGCCACTGAGATTTAGAGCATTAAAGCAATCTCATTATCAGTTTACATCCCCAGTTGGAAATGGGAGATTGTTCAGCACATCAAACAGTAGAGTGGGGGCATGTAATGTGCAGCCCAAGGGCCAGACGAGACCTGCTGAGTCATGTAATGTGGGTTCCAGCTGCCCTCTTCCTGTAACTGAAGGATGGGGATAAAACAGCAGAACTGCTGGCTGGTGTTGCTAATGAACTTGAACCACTATACATTATTTTCCATCTGCATACCAAATATGGTTATATGCACTTACAATAAATGTCTATAGTTTTTATGCAAATTTGATGTGGCCCTCGGGCTCTTGCTAAGTGACCTGTGTAACCTTCTGGTCTGTAGAAGGTAAGCCTCTTTCTAATGCTTGAATTAGTGTATGGGGATAGGGGCTGTCTTGCAGTGTGAGCCTGGGTTGCTCTTTGCTTAAGAGCAATGGAGAAGGACTAATAGAAACCCCTTTAATTCATCTTCCACACTGAACTCTTGGGTACGTGAGCAAGAAGGGAGGAAAAGAATATTATGTGGTTCAGACACTCAGTAAATTTTTGCTCCCTCAGACCTTGGATCTTAGCAGCCATATACATGTAAAACCCCCACCACATCAATGAAATATTCCTGATGGATCTGCAAATGACATTGCATTGTTGAAGTTTTATGCTGTGGAAAGAATTTTAATTATTTTAATTACTGTTTCTGAGTTACTGGGAAATAAACTCAGAATCTATCATTATTTAATCCAACTGTGCAAATGAAATATATAATTGATATAAAATGTTTTTGTCATACACAGTGTGAAAAAAGATCTATGATAGTTTAAAATTCAGAGGGTTCTTCTGTGGTAAAGTTCTATTAATGCAGTCATTAGCAAGAAATTACATTACAATGTCTGTGGGGCTTACTTCAGTGAAAGAACAATTTCTTTGTTGGTAATTTCATCTTGATGTTACTCCCCTCTATTCAGCTTCCCCAAAACGACATTTTTCTAAAAATCAGCACTAATATGGTAGTTAACCTTTCTCAGTATTACTTAAGAAGATAATGCTGAGATAGTCACAGAAAGAATTAAGCCTTGAAACTTTCTTTTTTACCCATTGTTGTGAAAGTTCAACACAACTTCAACCATATTCTTTATTTCACAGATCTTACCTTTAAAATGGCAATAAAGACCTTGAAATTATAAATGAGGACTGGCTGGCTGACATATATAATGTGAAGATTCTTTTTATATGGAAAGAAAGCACAAGCAGGTATTTGTTGAAGCATTTGTACCAACTTCACCTACTATTAGCAAGGTACAGAGTTCTAATGTTATTTTAATTTTTTTTTTTGGTGATAAAACTAATATTCAACAAGATGGGGGGAGGGAGTTTGTGAATATGCCATCCTGAAAGATACATAAATAGTTTACTCAAAATACCACTTTTTATTTATTTACTTACTTTTTTTTTATTCTTTCAACAAATGCCACAAAAGAAATCTCTTTTCTCTTTCTTGTGGATAAAATCTGTGATCAGTCTTCTGCAAATTCTGTCTTCACTTGGGAAAGGAAGGTGCCTGTGTTGCCAAGGACCATTGAGGAATTATGGACAACAAGTACAAGAAGGTGAACTTCTACAGTCTAAAATGTGAGGAATATGCATCAATGTCCTTGAATTGCAGCACCACTTCAAAAGGTGAGGTGAAAGTGCTTTTTTTAATTTGCTGTCCTGGTACGTTTTATTGCCAAAAATTGTTATTTCAGTGTCTTCTAAAAGTGCAGTTATCTTGGAAATGTACACATTTAAAATTATTAATTCATGTTAGGTCTCATTATAGTTTCTTATTTCAATTTATGAGGTTAGGGTGGTTTCTTATAGATGAACATCCCAGGAAAATAACATTGGGAAAGTAATGTCTGTCTCTGAACAAAGAGGTCCTTTTGAAAGTAAAAATGAAGAGATATAGCAAAGCAAGGAGTACAATGGAGACATCAAAAGAAACCACTGAAAATGATTACATCAAATCAAAAAGATTAAATATTTTAAGGTGCAAAACAGATCAAAGGCTTCTTAAAGATATCAAACATGTGAAGCCTATGAGAAAACTAGGATGCTAAGAAGCAAAGACAGAAATTAATGAAAATGTACATATGGCCATTTAAAGTGGAAAATGAAATACAGTATTCTAGGGTCAGTCAAAATATTTGGTACTAATAATCCTTTCATCTTTTATTAGCTGAAATTAAAATATAGAACACATAACACCTGAAAATTCATGATATGATTGAATTTGCCATCACAGTTATGCAAAAGAAGAAGGCTAAACTACTAATTACTTAAACTTCTTTGAATGTGAAAAGTAATGGAGAAAAATAAGTCAGTGACAAGATATTTAAACATGGAGAAAGTCTCTGTCTTGAAATCAGCAGAGTTGAACAAAATATTTTGCTGGAATAGTTAGACCAATGCCAGTGCTGGAGCTAGCTCAAACAGAACTAGCTCAAATATCAATGCTAGAAGAATATTTTATTATGTAATCATATTGGTGAAAAAACTACATGATGAACCATCTGTTCTGTGAAAATACATTGGTTCACTGAGGTGATTTTACAAAGTTTTATTTTGTAAAATTGTCTTTTTCCCTTTCTGCTCCTTACCTTAGAATAGGCCTAAGTACTGTACAGTCAGGAAAAAAAAAAAAAAGTTATGCAAATACTCACCTGAAAAGGTATTTTTAAACACAATTTGTCTTACTAATTATTTTTCCACACTCCAAAACCAGGAATTAGAAAGTAAACGGACAGACTTCTAAGATTATAAATTAACCCTAAAACAGCCTTTTTACCATTGGGTTACCTAGTCTACTCTTCTGAATCTTTCTCTTTTCCCAAGCCCTTAGAACAGATGATTTAAGGGTCTTGAAGACACAAGCCGATTCCTTTGAATTTGGGTCATGACAGGATCCTACTTCAAGTTTCTCACCAGGACAATACATGTGGATCCCAGGTTTCTCCATCCTTCATGACATTCTGACTAATTTGCTTCACTAGTTATGTAATTGCTCAGTGTGTGAGGAAACTGAGCCTTCTGCAAGGATAACTAGCCAATCAATGTTATTCATGAAACCAGTGGCATGGTGGGGCAGGGAGGAGGGCATTCAATTTTTGCTCTTTTAGAGGTACTGAGATTATGCATGTGTTTTATAGACCAAGGAACTGCTGGAGAAGGACCCAAGAGCCAGTCATAGAGGCCAACAGAGTCTATAATGCTCTGTCTGATAATAACCAGATTATAGCTCCACAATTCCAACAAAGAAACACAAGTGGTATGCAACTATAGTATCAATTTGCCCATTATCTCTAATGAAATTAAATAATGCATGTGGGACCACATGTTTGAAGAATAAATACATATTAAAATTCTTAACAGTGTGAAGATTAAGGCAATATGATATTTTTTTAAAGCTTTCATCCAGGGAAACATAGCTTACTGCTTGCTTTAAGTAAGATTAGCTAGAAAAATCCTGTAGTACACCTAGAACAAAGTCTGAGTAGCAACAGGCAAATATTTTAATGTGGAATAACTTTTATTGGTTTCAATTAAGCAATGACATTTTTGTTGAATGCTTTAAATCTTTAATTACCCGCCAAAAGCATTGAGCTTGACTTATTTACTGAGTCACTGTGAAATACAGTTCAATATTTTTTATAAATGTTTTGTATAGAAACAACAGAAAGTCCTCAGTGGAAACCACAGTGATTTTTAGCAATACAGGTGTTTCAGGGCCTGCACTGAACCACAATGAAGTCATTTGAAAGAACCTCAATGGCTTCAGTGGGAGTTAGCTAAGGTCTTTCATGACCATTACTGCTTGTAGTAACTAGAGAAATGTTTTCTTTTGACTGATAGTGGTCCAAACCCCCAGATCTGTCACCACGGGAAAGCCTTGAATATGTGTTGGGTTTTTGTGTCATTTTGAGGCTTTGGTTCTTTTTTTTTTTAAATGAGGTGTGGAAGGTAACACCTGAAGTAAACCTTGGGAAAACTTTCAAGTGACAACCTTAGCAGCTGCATGCATGGATGTAATGTAAAACATAACATGGATGAGATTTTCACAGGAGTTTGGCACTGCTATTTTTCACAGCACTGTTGTTTTACAGCCCAATTTTGTGATTGGTGTCAGAGAGAGAGAGTAGTGTACCACTTGCAACGAGTATATATATGACTAGCTATAGCAATATCCATGCAAGGAAACAGGCATTTATGCTAGAGATTTGCCCTTAATCTTTCATTAAAAAAATAGAAAGCAGGGCCTACATCTGAAGCATGTGAATCAGCTTGCCCTAAATGTTCAAGGCCATAGCCTGTGCAGCAACACACGCAGAAGAGGGAAGGAAGCAGCAGTAATCTCAATGCTTGCATGAAGGTACCTAATCTGTGTAAGGTGATGCATCTTCTCAGGATTCCCATGTACTCAGAGGAAAGAAATTCTTTTTTGCAGGCTAACGGCCTGCACCTTGTTCACAATCTGGATCATTTTCTGGAGAAGTAGATTTCTCTCCTCTGAATGTATCTTCCTTTCTGAAACAAGAAAATTTGTGATTGCAGTAACCAAAGGAAACAAATGAGATCAGAATGAATCTACAGATGATACAGATCTCAGTCGGATACTCACAGCAAATATTTGAAATAGCTAGGTCATCATAATATGCAGCCATTTCCTTCCCTCCTTTCAAAGGAAAATGAGATGTTGCCTATAGAGGATGAACTCTATCCAGGAACTGTAAGGGACACTTGCTCTTATCCTTCAGATGAAGTGAAAGAAGCCAGGCAATCCTCATCATGAGCCAAACTAGTGAAAACTGTAAGGGTATCTGCTCATGTTTTCTATTTTATGTGACTATGGTTTGTTTTTTTTTTTTTTTTGGGGGGGGGGATGTTGTGCAGGGAAGAAATGGTTGCTGAATATGGATAGTGATCACCAGAATAGCAAGGTTTGTGACAGCAAAATACAATGCTAATTGTGGTTTATCCTAAGAAGAGTAAGACATGATTTTTTTTTACAGATAACACAATCCCATTGTCATACAGTACATACATCTGAAGTTGTTCTGAGGAACATACTGCAGATGCGTCTCAACAAGAGTGAAGGAAACATCTAGGTCAGTTATGTTTTTAGAGACTGCAGTCATGGGCATGAGAACCCAGAGCAGCAGCAATTGGGGCAGGAGCTCAAACATGAGAAGAGTTACTGCTCAGATAGCCTGAGAGTGGCCCCAGAGGGATGCTGGTGCTGGGGGCTCTGAACACTGTGTAGTAGTTGGCAAGGTGGGCTCCTGCTCCAAAATAGTCACCTTCTCAACATACCCGAGTGTGAGGACCTGGCTTTGTCATCATTTTTCTGTGGCATATCCCTTCTGATAGAATCTAGACTTTTTATCTGTAGGAAGGGGAATTTTTTCTGTTAATCACAGACTAAATCCAACTGTTCCTACTTCTGTTGGCATAAACCCAGGTGGTAGGCCCTCTGAGCAGAAAATCTGCCAACTGGGAAGTCATAATAGGAAAAAACAGCTGCTGTTTTTCATGTTAAAATCCTGGGCATACTGTAGAGCCCAAATCATGATCTTAAGTTTTCCTTTACCAGTAGAAAGCTTAACAGTGTGTGAAAGTATCAATACTGCCTGATCCCCACACAGAACATACCTCCCAAAACACCCCAAGCTTGTTTAGAACTCAAGATACATCTCATTTGTGGTCTGTATATGCAATTTAATCTCTAGATAGTGCTTACCAACTCTTGTATGAGAGCAATCAGCACTCAAAAAGGAGGAACTATCCTACACTTCAATGGAGTGTAGTTTTCTTTAGATGTTGCTTATTAGGCTTCCATGAAAGAATGACAAAACATACAACTTGATGAACACAGGATATACAACATTACAGAGGTAAGAAACTTGCTTCTGTATCTACAGGGCTTGTTCATAAGGGTTCCCATCTGCTCCTCCCTGCTGAAATCAGTAACACATCTCATAAACCTAACATATGAGCCAATAACTTCTGTGAAAAAAAAACTTATGAAAAGCCTCAAAAAAAAAAAAATGTAATGCTACTCAACATCCTTCATAATTTTAAAACAGTGACTCCTGCAGAACAATGAGAAGAAAATAAATTATTTGAGACATTAAAAGTCTCCAACGTAGATATTTTCAACAAGAATGCTTTCTGAAGTCGTTGGCTTTAATTCATTTCAGGACTTGAAGCTTTTTAGAAGATCAAGTCCCAGGTATAATACTTAATACTGCAACTTGTAGCTACTTCATTTAAAGATAAAGGTAAAAAAGAACCATCTAGAAATCGTGATAACATTAGCACAGAGGAGACCAAGATGGAAGAGTTACCTTGGATTGTTTGTACCTTATACTGCTGGAGATATCAAGTTCGTAATTTAAGTGATAATGTGGGGTTTTTTTGCTTCCATGGGGAAAATGTTACCACATTGCTGTGTGAGTAACTTGTCCCTAAACAATTTCCAGAACAATACCTAACATTAGCCTGTGAAAATTTCCTCCACTGAAATTCAGCATGAAATTCACTACAGCAATGGTATCTAGGGTCTGATCATTTGTCCACAGAAATTAAATGATAGCCTTCTATTCATCTCATTATGCATGAAACTAAGATAGAATCTAGGAAAGCTATCAGAGTTTCAAATGTATTCTTACACTGAGAAAGCGCTTCTCCCCTGCCACCTCCACTGCTAGTTCTTTGTATTTAAAATGGTAATACGTAACACCCTCCAATATCAAAATTTTCAGAGTGACAACAGAAGCTACATGTCATGTTATAGGGTTGGATGAAGATAAAAATTAAATTCACATTTTAAGAGCAAAGCTTTAAATATTTGCATTTCTTGAATATGTCCATCAGTCTTAAGTAATTTTTTTTCTGCTGATAAATATTACTTGCTTTTAATGTGACTTAATACTGCCATAACCATTTCGCTGCTTCTATATTCCATGTGGTTCATTCAAGTTCTTCAAGTCAGTATTGTAGGAGTTGGTGTGTTTTCATGAGACAGAGGGAAAGAGAGACCAAATTTTTTAGTAAGAGGGATGGAAGGAAGCAACTACCTACTTACCTACCTAGATAGTTGCTAAGGTCTGTAGCAGTTAATTCCACAGTCTCATATCAAGTCTAAGTAGATCTTTTTCCTGTACAAGTGAACTTTACTACTAGTATGTAAATCCATTGTGCCATAGGTGGAAAGGAAGGTGATTATATTTACCTCTGAACTTTAGTGCATTTTAAAAAATGTTCAGATCCTTCATGTACTATAAAGAGAGTGGCTGAGAATTTGACTTGAAGCACCTGGAATCACTCTAATTTCTGTTTGCATTGCCATTTTATGAAAAAAGAAAAAAAAAACAACCAAACCAAAACATTTGAGAAGTCAATTTTTTCATTCTTTTACAGGATAAGAAAATAAAAGCTTGGAGAAGTTTTAGGACTTGAAGACAAAACTATTCCCAGTCTTATTTTTAGGTGCTTATATGTGTTCCCAGGATCAAGTTACTGCTTTCAAATGAGGTAACTTTTGATTCAATTTCCTAGCAGCAACTGGTTTTGGTGGGATTTTTTGGTGATGGGGAGAAGAGTAGGGGTTTTTACCTTTATCAGAACCTTAAGAGTTTGACAGCTTTCAAGACGGCATTTTGGTTTTGTAGAATCTGTCTCTAATATCTGTAAAAATGACAGAAACCTTCAGAAAATTGTTTGGTTTTGCTCCCTGCATTAACATCTCTGAGCATGTTCATGTGAGTCACAGGTTGATGACCTACGTCTACCTCCTAGTGAAACAGCTTCCCTGTTACAAAATGTATCATCACAACTGGCACTGACACCATTTCTTGAAGTGTTATCTCTGACATGATGGAACAGGCAAGTGACTGCTGTCTTCTTTTTGTCCCTGTAAAATAATAGATAATGCCTGGAATCCAGTATTTGAACACTTGCTTTATTGCTCCCTGCGTGACCTTAGCTTTGAGACCTCTTTTATAACATTCACCTGCCTGAGTATATGAGGATAAAATAAAGATAAACTATAGATCACTAAAATTTTTGGTAATGTGGCTGTTCTTCCATTGAGAGAGTTGTGACAACTGTTTGATGCCCTTTTTCTCTTTGGGGCAAGTGTTTGATGTCTTCATGAAATAGCACTGCAGAAATCTACACAGCATGGCCATCCCCAGCACACCTGCCCTTGGTATTGGATAATGATTTTTCACTTCATATAAAAATTAAAATCTGCAGAATGTTAAGAACAACATGCTCGATTTACTTTGTTTTTTGTAAGAAGGTTTTCAAGATAACATTTTTGGAGATGGGATAAGAAGTACCACCTATTTGTGTTCCTTTATGCTTATTTTCAGATGCTTCAAATTTTTGCCTAGACAGAAATACTTGAGATGAACAGCTTTGGAGAATTCTGAAAGTATTCCCTCATTAGCATAGCAAAATACTTGCTAGTCCAAATTTAAAATAATTATGAACTATAACTGTCAAATAAGTGTCAAATAAGCTTGGCAGGGAGGGGCTGCTGTATCAGGGCTCTGTCCTTTGCCATCTATAGAAAATTTGTCCTGATATGCCCAGGTTCATGCAGCTAAATACAGACTTTTTATTTTTCAGCATCGCTGTTCTCTGAGGATTTTTTGTAGCCTTCACATGCTTCAGGTTTTGCAGTGAAGAAGTTGGCTGTTCTGGGTTGAGAGGGGAAAGGAGAGGGTAGCCACCTGACATATATGGAAAGCAAAAAAGTAGATCTGTGCAGGAGAGCTGGGGAGTGGAAACCCAAGGTAAAAGATATTGTGGTAAGAATTTGGAAGCTTGTGCCCATACAACTTTTTGGTGTGAGACACAAGTTTCTGTGACCACATCCTAAGTTGGCGAAGCATTACATTCGCCGTGTCGTTATGCTTCAGCTAACAAATCTTGCTGCAAAATAAATGAGAATTACTTGGGCAAGCTATCTTAGATTAGATAAACCAGGTCTGGGACCTAGGGAACTGTGTTTATCAGGGCAATGAGCGAAGATAACAGGGAGTTGTCAAATTTTAAGAAGTTCTAGAAAATAAAGTAAGGAAAAATGGAATTAAATGCTGTTATATAGTCAAGAATTCTAAATGGAAATATTTCTAACACATATCGATGTCTCAGTGTTTAAGTTTGCAATATAATCTTTTTCTTTTAGCACTGGATGTATGAGTATATATGCATATACTTCAAATTCAAATTTGCAGTAGTATAGACTCTATAACTTTTAAAGTGAAAAGTGTATTTATAGAGTTTCATATAATTCAGGGTGGCAAGTGTATGACAATGGATGTATGACAAGTACATGAGAGATGGAAGCACTGTAAAATCTGGCTTTATCATCATTTCACTATGTCATACTATGGAACTGCTTGGTTTTATTTTCTCTGCATGGCACAATTTATTTATTTTCGGAGACTTCTGCCTACACATGGTGGTTGCTGTTTGATGAGGCAAAGAGAAAGAATTTCACTGGAGAGAGACATACATGGCTTTTTACTGACCAATTTATTTTTGCCCTTAAGTTATAGGACCATTCTGATTAAAAGAATATCATTGTCCTTTACATATGAAAGCTGTCATCTTTAGAGAAACCTACACGTATATGCATTTGTATGTGAGGCAATCAGAAAGTATTGTACAAATTAATTACCCAAAATATTCTGACTATCCCAAAAAAGATGGTAAATCATTGATTAAAATTTCTACTAATTATTTAGAAAAGGAACTACAAGTTTCATGAGCTATAAGATAAAACTATATTTAGGATTGCAAATAGTAGATCTATTTCTAAAATTTTACTTGTGTTCCTATATTCTCTGAGGGAGAGTTTAATATAGGTATCCTCCTCGCGTGTGTTTGAAATGTAAATATTGGTGAGCAGTGTTCTCATTCTTTTCAGTATGAATATTCCTAACCTACAAAAGGTAACAATAAAAATATTATTGTTTAGACAGAAATATATATCTAAATGCAGATATCAGCTTTGCCAAAGAAAAGTCCATAAGGACCTTTAAAATAATATGTTTTACAGCTATTTTTTCAAAATATCAGTGCTATATACTTCTACTTTTCTATTGGGTACTTGAATCTTAATACCCACGCAGTACTACATATTATTTTAATATAGTCACAGACTCCCACTAAAACTAAGTTATGAATATATTCTAGGATTTCACTGTGTAATATAGGTTATACAGTGCAACATACTAATTAAAAGTATTTGCATTAAGTACCGATAATCTAATATTCACCAATCAAATATTAATAGAATAATGTCTCTATCTGTGCAGCAAGTAGCTTGCTTACAGCATAAAAAGTAGTGGTTGGTGCTAAGTTAATGGTAAAGTTGATTTTTATTTTTCAACCTCTGTCAGTTTAGGACCCAACTATTTGGGAGATGAATCTTTGCCACAATTTCTTATATTCTTATCAAAATGATGACTTGGGGCTGATATGGTCCAAAATTAGGTTTAAAAAAGAAAGATTTTTATATGTAACATATCTATCAGAAATGTATCTATATTTCTCTTTTTTTTTTTTTTTTTTTTTCCTCTTCTTTAGGGCATGCTTGACATGAGCTCTGAATTCTGTACTTTCAACTTACTGTGTGTTCTTGTTTGGGTTACAGCTGGCAACTTTACCTCCTGTGCTGGGACTGTGACTATACAGCAGATGTCAATATCCTAGATTTTTTATTCAGATGCCATCATGTTGCCATATGTAGCTACAAGAAAAAGCCTGCTGGACTGCTGGGTGTATCGACATGATCAATTCCCTGGCAATAATCATTGCATTATTCAGGAACTGCAAAAACCTAATAAATATGAAGGGTGTTGCTATAGTCATCCCATCCCAAAAAGATGCCTAGAGGTTTTGCCCTAAATTCTCTCTCTCTCTCTCTTTTTTTTTTTTCTTCTTCTGTGGATCTGTACACAAAATAGCACCTTTGGCTCCAAGTTCAGGGCACTGTGTTTGAGGATGAACCCTGTCAAGTAAAGTGCTGTCTAGTGATTGTAACAACATTTACAGAAAAGACTTTACAATTTCTACATAGTGTTATCACTGACTCCATGACTTAGCACTATGGCACCTCTGTGAGACAAAGAAATTGTATACAAAATACCAATTTTCTTTCCCAAGGTTGTTCAGGGAGTCAACAGTAAAAAATTGAACATAACTTTTCTGAGGCTAGAATCAATACACTAACTACTGCTCAAGTGGTGCTGGGAGGATATTACCTAGTCCTGGGGCACCCACTAGTCAGAGAGACAAAAAGCTTAGGCTTTTATTTTTGCAGTAGGGATAAAATGGCCTCCAAGGTGTTGTTAAAAAAGTCCTCATGAAAAGTTCAGATTTCGTAAGATTTATATATGATGTATTGGCTTATTCAGAACTTTAATTAAAAAATGTAGATGGTCCTTTAGTTCATTAATTGAAGATGGTTGCCTGTAAATGAGAGATTAATTTATGCTTGTTTTTAATTGTTGGATGCCACTACAATTGGTGCTGCATGAAAATACACACAGTACATAAAATATGAATTAAAACAAGTGAATAATTATAACCACATCGGCCTAAAGGCAGGAGGCATTTTAATATCAGAGTCTAGTAATGGTGCATGAAGTAAGAAGGATTAATTTTTTTCTGAGACAGTTCAGAAGTATTTAGCCTTTATTCTGCCCTTATTTAAAATGCCTCATATAATACATCTCAGTATTTTACATAATTTAAGGTTTCATAAGACATTTTGTTCTCTCTCTATGCGGTTCTTCAACGTACTGAAACACTCCTAAAATCTTAGATGCACAAATTATAATCTTTCTAAACAGATTGTTTGTTCTTTGGCTTTGTATTGTTAATCCATAGTATTGATGCCTGTTATAGATCAGCTTCCTCAGTTAGGGAGGTGCTTTGCTTATGGGAAATATACTTAGATATATAGGTAGGTGTATATATAGGTCAAGATACTCCTCAATGGTCAGAACATTACAGTTATCAGACTGTTTAGCATCAAGGTGACATGGAAAAAATGCTTATATTCTCTTCTGTAGAGTATTATTCCATTTACTTAAGTAGCAAGTGTGCACTAGAAAGCAGAGTCTGCTCCACTGACAGACAAATCAGAAAGAGTGACAACCTTCTGTGGCTCTGTGTTCTTAAGAAATAGAAAATGCATGTTAACTATATGCACATTTCAGGACATATACCACAAGAGACACTGGTTCAGCAGTGAGGCTGCTGACTGCGAGCAAAGTGTTTCATGATATGTGTAATTTTCAATCTTTTTCCAGTAACTGTTCAACTGGAGTTAACTATATTGCTAAAAATAAGAGTATTTAAGTGTTTTTCTAGACTTGTTTCAGATTTTTGTGGGAAGCTCATGTTACCCAAAAGCGAAGCCCTTACAGGCCCGAATGTATTGTAGTAGACAGTATAGCTGTTACAATAACATAGCTGAATACATATCAGGAGTTTTTAAGAAAGTGAGCTATAGAAAGAGATGTAGTGAAAATGAAGATCCCAAAGGGGAAAACCAAAACAGAAGTCTGAACCAACAGTAAAAGTTTCACAAGAGAGCAGAAGTTGTACTACCATCTTAACACCATTATTAAGTTTTTTGATGAACACTTTACGTATGAATATTAACACAAGATAGCCTGGATTCAAGCTATTCACAGAGCATAGAAACACTGCCTCAGCGTCCTGAACGCTCCTGTCAGTGTATCCTTTGATCCTGCCTAGTTACACGTCTTCTGTTTCAGTTCTGGGTTTCTGGGACTTTCCTCTACAGAGTCTTCCAACTCCAACAGATTATTTCAAAATATATGGTGGCTTTGTGATGTGAACAAACATCTGCTGGGATCAGGTTCTTTAAAGTATGTATGAATAGTAAATTAGTTAGATGGAGCTCTTGTATGCCTGAAAAGTGTTTCAGTTCCCACAGCATGTGAGCTTTCTCTACATTAGAAAGCAAATCACAATCAAAGAGCCTTACATGAGTTTTATATTTTGACCTTGGGCAAGCCGCTGAGGCCCTCAGTGGCTTGGTTTGAAGCTCAGATTCCTGCATGTGCAAAATGCTGATGTTCTGTGCATCAAGGTGTACATTCATGGTTTTGTGGGTTTGTTTTGTTTTGGTTTTTTGTGTGTTTGTGGTTTTGTTTTTTGTTTGTTTTGGGTGGGGTTTTTTTTTCTGTGTAGGAAAATATGAATCCTAGAGCTGCATTGTTTTGGGGTTTTTTTGAAAGTTGGTGAAAGATGGTTTTTTGTTTTTATCATTTTTGCCCAGCACTATATGCACATTTTGCAGGTATATTTCTAATCCCTCTCTGGATGTTTTATCTGTATCTGCTACTTTAGAATTTCTTCTTCAGTTTACAGCACAGATTCCTGAGTTTTGCCTCTCTATTTAAGGAGAACTCTTAGTGCGCTTTAATATTGGCTATAACAGCTTCTGTGACCCCAGAGTTCAGAGTCTGCCTCTGTTCTTTGGCTATGAATGCTTCTGTTTCTCCTAGGGGAAGAACAGTATGCTTTTTTTTTTTTTTTTTTTCCCCTGGAAAACAATGGTATGACCTTAGAGGGTCTGGTTTATAGCAACTTTCTCCCTCTTAAAACTACAGCTGAGGATTTTGTGTCTGTTTTTGCACCCCTTGGGGTATTATGAGGTGATGAAACTGCTGAACTACTGCCCATTTGATGGTCCCCCAGAGTATTCCGTTCCAGGGCACTGTAGGATTTCCTGACTCTTATCTAGCACTCTTTCTGTCTTCCCTTCTCCCCATTCCCCCTGCCAAGTGTTTCTAATAGCAATTATTCTTTTTTAAAATGTGACTTCAGGAATAGGAAAATTCTGAAGGGATAAAGGCACAGTTGTCTACAGGCTTTGCTTAGGTGTTATCACCAGTCCCAGACCAAAGGCAGTCTTCTGCCAGACAGCAAGCCAAACTTTCAAAGGAGCCAAACTCAAAGAGAAAAGGAAAATAAGACTCATCCTGACATCTCTGTCAGCAAGAAGCAGAAGCATGTGGCTCCATGTCTTCACAGGACATGGCTGTGATAAAAGCATGACACCAACAAATCTGCTAGGCAGCTCGTCAGGACAGCAATGTGGGTGATGCAAGACCTTGTCCCTTTCAGGTTTTGCAGTAGAGCATTTGCAGGAATTAGCATCTCTTTCCCAGAGAAATTATCCTGGTTGCTTGAAGAGCCTTCCAGTTATAAACTCCAAGCCTTGCAGAGGTGAGTAGTTCTCTCTAAGGACCGTATTCTTTGCATTTAAATAGGAAAGGCAGCTGCTGGTTATGTCATGTTTCTTTTGGCTGAAGTTCCGATCTTTGTCTAAAAATTCAAACAAACAAGGAAAAGGGGGTTATTGAAATCTATAAAGTTATGTATAGAGTTAATCAAGCACCTTTGCCGAAAATGATGCCTCCTTTTCCTTCTTTGCCTGGACAGGTTTCCTGGAATTTCTGATTTAGCATCTTGGCCTTTTCTTCTGTCTTTCAAGCTTTTCAAATATTCTTCTTCAGTTTGGGTGCAGTTTTTAAAATTCCTCATATACTTGTCTCATCTGCGTCAATGCGAAAGGAAATAATCCTCAATCTTTCTGGAGACCCTATCCCAGCTAAAAAGATAGGTTGTGTCTGGGATGCAGTGTTCAGACTACAACTGTCCAGATGAGCTGATTGGTGACATCATGCCTTCTCTCAGAGGCTTCTTTTATATAGTCATTGTTTTCCTTATTAACTTCTTATAGTTCCTTTGCCTATCAGCACTGCTTAACTTCATGTTGACTTTTCAGTTAGTTCTTTTAGTTTTTTTTCTGACTCCAGGGACATCATCTAATTTGAGCAAAAGTCCTTTTTTTTGTATTTGCTCAATGCCTTTGGAACACAATTTTTATTGATGGAAAAAAGTAATGGACAAAGAATAAATTATAGGACATTGTGCTCTCTTTCATTGGTGCTCTAAAACATTGGATGATGAACAGATTGTGTTTGTTTGCTTGCATTCAGAGATTAGGTTTATTTCTTTTTATTCTTTCAGTAGGCAATGCATACTGATGTATTTTATAAAGCAGAAAAATACATATAATCCTATGAAACAATACTGTTCTGCATATAGGGAAAGTTCGCTTAGTTGTTTGTGTTTTGCTGAGGTAGATATAGGACTTTATGTTTTTTGCACTGAATGGAAAATTTATTTTAATTATTCTACCTTAACTCGGATTGTCAGTTTAAATTCACCTGCTGAGTGCTCTCAACTGGTGTTGGCGTCTGTATTTGTGCTTGAAGGTGTCCATATTCATTACTGGATTTCTTTAGCTTAACAAAGCTTGGAATTAAATGCAACCCACAAAGCAAGCATTTATCATTCTGAGACGCATTGAGAGCTAGTGCTGCTAACGGAAAGTATTGTTTCAGGCATTAACAGTCCAGTCTGATTATGGAACCCTGTCTATTTCTGGTGGGAACCACTGCAAGAACAGCAACATCATTACCATCTGTGTCCTCGGCAGAGGCTTCATATCTGAACGTTTAGCATTTAAAAAATCCTACAGATGTTGATATTGCATTATTCATTTAGTTAGAGACTGCCACAGCTGTGTACTTTCCTGTATACTCTTTCAAACAATCTGGCAGCAGACTCCAATTTGAGCAGTGCAGAGTACAGACTGCAATTTTGATGGGTATGACTCTGGTATACATGATTTGTGCCTATTTGGCGAACTTACCATCTCTGAAGAAGCAAAAGGGAGTATTGTCACAGCACTCCAGCTATTTCAGTATTCCAGTGACAATTTAATGGATTGAAAATGAACATGCCTTGTGTACATCTAAATGTTCTTGTGGTACTAAAATTATTTTAGAGAACCCTTCCAAAGCAATACATCCACTTGGCAATTAATAGATTGCTGAAGCAAAAGAAGTGGAGTATCAGAGAAAGTAAGTGAAATAGTGAAGAAAAAGGAAAGAGTGAAATAATAGAAAAAAATGAGGGAACAAGATGGAAGAGATGGAGGAAAATGTGAAATGCACTGTACATTAAAAAATTGAGGAGAAAGAAGAAAAATGGAATACAGAAAAATTTAAAAAAAACTAATTAAATTATAAAGGAGGAAAGGAAAAACTGAAGAGAGTTCATGAGACAATATTTGGTGAGGTATGGAAAGACATTAAATACCATCTGAGTTAGCTATTTGAAAATGTACCAGATTCAAAAACATCTTGTAGAGAGTTGGCTCAGCTTTTTTTTTCTCCCCACTAGTTAAATGTTAATCATAAAAAAACCCCAACAAAAATAACAAATTCAAATGAACATTGGATGATTCTTTGTAAGAACATCCTCATTCTATTGTTCTTTCACGGAGTGATAACAATGAAATCAATGCTCAAAATGCAATGAAAGAATAAGAATAGTCACCTCTGCTGTTGTCATCTAAATTAACTGTCCCAATCTGGGAAACATTCAGCCCTTCTAACATGGCATAGTAGCAGCTTTTGTCTGAGTAGCGCAGGATGTACAGACTGTAGGAATATGAATTCTGTGAGCAAGTGGTTTGCAAGGAAATACCTACAGCTTTTTATCTCTGTGTGGCTGCCATAAGTTTTCCTTCATTTTATCTTTCTATGCAGTGAATTTTCACTGTGGAAGAGAATAACCATCTGTGCAGTTCAAAGCAGTAACTGGTTGGTTTTCAAGTGATTTGGTCAACTGGATCTTCCATAGGTCCCCAGAGGAAGAATGGGAAGCCATTTTTTTCTCCACCTAGTGCCATTACCTCCTTTGTTCTTATAGTTCTCTTTTTCTTAGGGGAAGACTGTTTTTCTGGCTTGTTCTAGACTCTGAACAGTTAGTTTTTCCAGGGTCAGAAAAAATTAATTTCTCACTGGACAAGATGTATTTTTCTTTTCAGCTCTCACACAGCAGTTGGAGTGCACAGGGCAGTTTGAGAGGCAAGGCTGGGTCTCTACATGGCTTTGAATTTCAATCACTCTAAGTGAATGCCACTGGCTTTCTCAGTCCTCATTGAAAAAGATCAAGACCCCTGGGCACTTAACACCACTGAATCCTTGCTCTGGAACTCTGTGAAGAAATCTTGGTGTCATCATCCTACACTTGCATGCAAATTCTGTAGACTTACTGGACTGGACTCTAAATAGCCCAGAGCAGGACCAGGATATTTTACATGTCTTTACTTTTCCTTTGGGATTAGTTTAATAAAGTTCCCACCTGTCAGATACAATCTATTCCACTTGTCAGTGTCTTGCTTATCTAGAGTAAAAATTAATGTCTTTTGGGACTAGTGTAATGAAACACCTATTCAGTGCCCAGTAACAGCCAAGCCATCACAATTCATGTTCATGTGAGGAACTGGAGGAGGCACAGTTGGTCAACAATGGAATAGAACAATTTCATATAATCAGTAGTGTTTTCACCTTGAACTCCCTGTCCTATTTGGATTGTCAAGATGGAATACAAAAGGATGACAAAATATTTGTAGCATTCTTTGTTACCGCAGAGACACAGACAGAAATACTCAGTTATATTTAGAGGACCTGATTTGTTGGAGTAAGGTAAAGTATGGGAAGAATAACCCAGATACTCATTTATTTTTGATGCAAGAACATAGTCACAGTAAAAGTGTAATTTTAAATATATAAGAACCATCACACCTTACACAACATTGCTAAATACTGACAGTGTTCTTGGGAAATACTGGTCATTTAGAGCACTAGCAAGTTAACTGACAGTAATTTATACTATTATAACTATGATTTCAAATTGATCATACAAGACAGTCTTAGCTGAGAGGGTTAGACACAATTTTAATATGGAATGAGTTAGTTCTTAATTAGTTATTCTCAATTTTTCAATAATATATCTGTTACAGGACTACTTGCTGCTTGAAATAGATGGTATGGGCAATGCTAGTGAGGAGATTAAAAGTCGTAGTAGTGTAGTATGGAACATAGAGTTGCTTCCTCATACATAACCTGTCTAATGAACTCCTTACAAAGGAAAAAAATGAGCTTCTTTAAAGTAGTTTCTCCCTTTGTTTTGTAAATAAAAAATAAATAAGACATTTAAAATAATTTTTTATACTTAAAAGTCTTCTTTTGTAAAGTTCTTGTTGCTATTATTCTTGAAAACAAGACTGTAGTTTTCCTATGTTTTATAATATAATCTAACTATAAAGTATGATGATATCAAATGTAAATGTTGTGTCTTCCTTCAGAAGATATGCTCATTGGCCACTGTATTATTAAACTATGGACTTTCTAATCTACCTTCCAGCACTTTATCTGTAAACCAGTGTGAAAATGAAAATATGAAATTAGATAATGATGTGTAACATCTTTCCCTCCTGCCCTTCAAAATCCAAATTTTTCTTCCTTCTTCTGCTTTTTAAAAACTATTTCTACCCTGATTTTTAATGTTTCCTCTTGATCCTTAGCCATCCATGATTCTTTTATGGTCTAATTTTACCAGCATTTTGTGCAGTAACTTTTGCTGAGTTTTATTAACTAGGAATGTACTTTGATCTTTTCTTTACATGCCCATACTTCTCGACATCAAACAGTGAAAATCCTGGAAGCCCTAGAAGTAAAAGAGAAAAAAGAAAAAAAAATATTTTAAGTGACCATTGAAATTCATGGGGCAAGTTCAGTTTTTACTTGTCACATTATGAGAAATGAAAAGTTTCAGAACCTAAAACCAGCTGAGGTAGGGACTAGGATGTAATCTCAGTGATACCCACTGTGGTTATTAGGAGATAGGGAAAAGTATCCGGTGCTGTGTTAAAAATAAACCTCCAAACAATAGCAAGACAAAAATGCCAGAGAGGGAGCTGTGGGGTATCAGTGACTATATCTGCCCATTCTGATCCTGACCGTACAAATTCTTATTTCTCAAAAAATATATTTTTAAAGACTCAGCCCTATAAAGGGATCTGTGTAGGGATCTAGCCACATAATACAATCTCAGGTTCTGTGTTCAAATTGTCCCCTTTCAGTCTATTTTCAAACAAAATGCTCAGAGCCCCATCCAACCTGACTTTTAATGTTTCCAGGGACAGGACTTCTACCGTCTCTCTGGGCAACCTGTGCCAGTGTCTCACAATCCTTGACATAAAAAATGTCTTTCTTTTATCTAGTCTCAGATGATGCTCTTGAAAATAACTTCAGTTTTGGATGCATACCTACTGTAATACGTTTCTTCATTCTCTCCATTGCTGAAAATGGGAGATTATTTCCTTTCAGTTTTCCTTTTCCAGAAAATATATGCTCTTCTGCTTTACAAATGACCAAAATATTCTAAGCCTTGTTTCTTTTTTTCCCCAGTATGTTAAAGAGTAAGTCTACAAGTACTATGTGACATTTCTTGAGCTCTGGATTATTTTATTTATTTTATCATAAGACCCACAGTTCCGGCAGGATGGTCAAATTATATAACTGATGTGTTTTTCAGAAATATAAAGTAAGAAAAATTGCCAAAATGGGAGGAAAACTACATAGCTGATAGCACTGGTCCCCATGTCAGACAGCACTTGATTGTTCCTACAGTCTGTAGCAATGCTTCAAAATCTTTCAGGCACTACATCTGCATCACCCCTTCAGTTTTCTGCATACATTACAGATTCTTCTCTTGTGGAAAACATTCCTGCTTTGAAGTGTCAGAGATTTGTTTGTTTGTTTGTTTGTTTTTTCACAATGGTTTTTAAAATTGTCATATCTTGTTAGCTGCAATATTAACATTTAACCTTTCTTAACTGTAGGCAAATTGCAGCAGAGAGAAAAACCTTGTTGTAACGTACCAGATCTATCACCTCCTGAGACATAAGAAGTAAGTGAAAACGTAGTTAAACACATTGTTATTCCTTGTGTGAGCAGGTCAATGCAAAAAAAAATAGCAAGGACATTAGAATATGCTACAGTGGTTTATATGACACGGTATGTATAGGAACATTTTCTCAGCATTTTCTCAATCTCTGAAACATGTCTGTCTTAAGTTTAGGCTCTGAGAAGAAACCTGTATGGAAGTTTACTTCAAACTACATTCAGTGTTTCACTGAAGTCATAATTTCCTATCATATTTGGGTACTTTCTTGAAGTAGAGCATAAAGACATTGCCTTCACTAAATTTCCCCAAGATTTTTCTTTGAAAATAAAAAAGAAAAATTACATTAATGAAATATTCAACCCAGAAATCTCTTGCTGCAGTTTCAGATTGTAATAAATGTACTTGGGTTTAATAAAACTAGTAAAGCTTCTGTAGTTTCTTAAGATTTCAATTATAAATTAACATTAAATGTAATGTTAAAGTTTGAATAGGTTATATCCTTTGAACTTAATGGCCCAGATCCTTGGCTGCTGGTAAGGAACACACAAGGCCACTCAGGTAAAGGGTATTCAAGGATGTCTCTCAGCATTTGTTATCAAGCTGCTTCTCCATACAGGACATGGAACTTGGAGAACTAATCTAAAATATGGCCACTGCTATTTGCAGTTACAATAATTGCAGCTGAAAGATGGATGGTGGACTTCAAGACATTTTGCTTCTTAATTTTGGGTTGATCAGGTCTCTCGGTATTACAGGAGTAACTTCACAAATTACTACTAGGAGATACCCAGGATCTCAAGATATCATGTTAATGAGCAAAATTAATCAACTCTCATGCTATTCAGGCTACTCTATGCTATTGAGTGATTTTTATTTTCTTTTAATGCTGCCGCTAAAATTTCCTTGCACGAGTTTTCACAGGTAGTCAGCTTCAGATTGTCTATATGGCAGTACAGAGCTGTGAATGAGTGGATCATGCATCTTTTTAGAGGCAAAACATATAATGAAATAGCACCCATTTCCAGAATTACATAAAAGGAAATCAATGTTTATCTTCTCCACTTATTTTTGTTTATTTCCTCTCATGTCTTATGTTTAATATGCCTTTGTTAGGCCTTGGTATTAGCTTTACTAAACAAAAATTATTAGAACACTAATGCGGTCTTATGCAGACCACAAAATATATCCCCCAAACTCCTCCCTTTTTTTCCCTCTTTTCCCAAGTAATTGTGTGGTTGATTTGTTCAAAAGGAAGCTCACAGGAACCAGCAAAATTCATACACCTGGTATTTCACAGCTGAGTGTACTAGAGTCAGAACTATTTCTTTTTCTCGGGTGTTGTAGTCTTAGTGCAATCTGCTATCAGCTTGAAGTCATTAACATTTTTAAAATACACTCTATCAAGACAAAAACATCCCATCTACCACTGTTGGTAAATGTATTTAGTTCCTAATGACAACCTAATTCTCACCTTGTCCTTTCAAAATCCAGGATAGTGAATGACTCTGTTTTTATTTTATCATTTTCTCTAACAGAGTAGGATATTTTGATCCTAATTCTCACATGAACCAAATGCCTGATATTAAGGCATCTGAAACCTGCTTGGGTTTTACAAATCCGTCATGAAAACAGTGTCCTCTAACCTGCCACTCCCAGTTTTTGATGATGCATTTTACAACCAATCACAAGCATGATTTATGTGGACTGAAGCTCAAGCTTTTCTCTGGGAGCTACATGAGTGTGTGCCCCCTTCAAAGGAAGCTCTGTAGCACTGTCAGGATAATGACAGATTTTTGAAACCTCAGACTATATTCACTTCTGGGGAAATTTTGGATAGTGCAGGTAAGCTAATGGCACCTGTAGATCCACACCCAGAGAAGAATGCCTCAGAAATGGCTGCTCCATGCTTCCCTATCAGGTATAGTATTTGTGTAAGAAGTTTGTCTATTCAACGGGGGCACACTGTCCATAGTTCACTTCAGCATGAAATGGAAATGAAGGATTTGCCTCCCAAAGATTCTTAATTAACACTCTTCTAGTATGAAAAACTGAATCTCTTGATCAGGTATTTTCTGGTTTTACTTGTTTTGTTCCTCTGTGGTGAGGAACACTGTGATAAAGGTTTTACCAAGTGTAATGTTCTCTGTTATCATTATTTGTTATTAAATATATATGAAAACAGATGTTTCCTGTGGTTCACATGACAGGAAAGTCTTCCATTGATGCTACACAGTATTTTCCTTTTCCTAGAAAGGAAAACGGGTTGCAGATTTTTTTTTTGAGGACACTCAGAAAAATGGGTCTCTCTGCTCCATTTAGAAATGGCGGATTCTCTGAGGAAGTAATTCTATAGAGCAGGTACAGTCTTGATTTATTTTTTTATTGTGTAAAAGACATGTTTTATGAAGGGATTCTTCCATCCAGAAAGATCTGTGTGCCTTTGTCTTCCACACTGCAGTGTAGTGAAGACTGTACTTCCAAATTCTTGGTGCTTACAATGCTGCAAACAGGCATTTTCACTGATAATTTTACCACTGCTTCATCAAGGGCTTGATCCTCTTGTTCTGCAGAAGCTATTTGACTTTCCTAGCCTTGATGCCATATCAGTCTGTGCAAGAAGTGCAGCACTTGGGAGAGTCCAGCAAGGCTTGCATTGAAACTAAAGCTGGTTTTCCCATCAATATTTCAGTCAAATACTAAACACTGAAGCAGTATTGCAAAACAGTGAACTATCAATTTCTATTTCATTTCACATACAGTTTTATCCTTTGCTTTATTACGTTCAGAATATGAATTTTTACAGTTTATTGCTCATGTATTTTAGTCACATTTTTCTTGGTAACAGGTGCAGCTCTACCATTTCAGAAATCTGCTATGTGTAGTACAAGGTTGCATACACCTTGACCCATCACCATGGCCATTTCCAATCTGTAGGAAGTCTTCATCCTTTTCACACATGCATGCTTTATGTAAGTGTAGGCTCTCCAACATGAAGCCCATGTATGCAAGCACCTCAACACACACTTTCTAGCCTTTCTAAAAGGCTCTCTGGGGACTAATACTGGGTGCTTGCTCAGTTTGCTTTCAAGTCTGCACTTAAGCCATCTCTAGCCTCTATCTCTGTGTGTAACTGCTGTCTGGGTCAGTAAGAGAGAGCAGCAACCGCTCTTCAGGTTTTTAGTACATAAGTCTTTATGTGAGGTCCATGCTTCAGCACATAAATCTTTGTACAGTGAAGTCTTAATGTCCTGAATTAGGCATAAAGACTTCAGGAAGTAGCTCCATGTGCACTTATGCAGCGAAGCCTGACCACTGCCTGAAGACTTATGGGCTGAAGTGAAACCTCTGGGGAGATGTTAGTCCCCTGAACAACCAAGTGTTTCCATTAATCAAACCATGGCTAATCAAGGTGTGATTACCTTGAAACATGCAAATTGTACAGCAATAGATCAGCAATAGATTAAAATGTTATAGGGAGTCCTCAAAAGAGGGATATCATCATGTGTGTGCAAATGCCTAGCCGAATCCCAGTGTCAGTAGCAAATTTTAAAGAGACAGTTTTCACACTCTCAGTCACAATCAAACATCACACTCAGCATTATATCTGCTGAGTATTGATTTACTTTTTTCATCTGCTTAGCTGATGAAATTAGGGTTGTGTCACATAAGTAGAAGAAATGAGAAACTCTAGCCTGATGGAAAGTTAAAGTACCTTTTCCATGTATAAATGAAAAAAAGAAGTTTTGACAAGGCTGGAATGACACCAAAATAAAAAACAGTGCTTTATTTAATAACAGAACACCTAGGGGTATAGGCATCACTGAATGTTTTATAAGGAAAGTGAATGTGGAGGTTACATGAATTTTCACATCCTGCATAGACTGAAGATTATGAACTGCTAAATGTTTTTTAAGTTGGTTATCTAGTTGTTTTATGCAGATTATGACAAACATTGGAATATCCTCATAGGCAAACATTGTATGTACTGTCAGCTCCCAAATATTTTCTTTTAAATCTTTGTTTTATCTTGTTTGGTGGAAGGGTAGGGATTGAAGAATTGTTTCTAGTCAGTAACGTTGTCTTCCAAAGCTAATATCTGTATATTAAGTAGCTTTTCACTCATTCTAATATTCTTAGTATACTAAATAACTACAGAAGATGTTAAGAACCAATATGTGTATCAGAGAGATATTTAGCATCATAAACTAAATGGCTTTGAAAATGAATGGTGATACAATTTGCAAGTTACCCAATTCAGTTTTAAAGTAGTTCCAGAATGTATTTAAAGGCTTGTTCATCCAGCTTAATAAAAACTTTCCCACTGAGACCAGTGGGTATAGCATCTAACCATTACATGTATGTCTACTATAGTGAATTCAAATACATACTGTATCTCATTGTTAGTTATTGGTGAGCCTCAAATAGATTTTTCTCTAGCTTTCTCTCCCACCCCTCTCAATCTGCATGGTTTTTTTAAACCAAAGAATCTCAGGTACAGAGAAGAGCAAATATATATCTATATTTCTATTATTCCATTGTATATCATGCCTTCTAACTTAAAAAATAGGAACTTTGCTCTTGCCCTACTTCAAATTTTCTATGCTAATGAAAATAGACAGTTATAAATATTGTGTCCTTTGAGTCATTAGTAAGTTTGGTTTTAGTGCTCGTCAGACAATCTTGTTAAAAGACTAAAGTAAAATTGTCCTTTTTGTGCTAGGCTTGTTTTCCATAAATTGCCAGAAAACAATTTATTCAGTCTGTCTTTCTTCCAGTAATTGATTATGCGGATATTATTTATCGTACTGCTGCAAGCACATCTTTGCATAAATTGGATGTGCTTTATCATTCTGTGTTACATTGTATTTACAAATGCTCTATTTTCTCCTCATCATTGACGACTTTATTCCATGGTAAACTCATCTTCATTAGAAGGGCTTAAGCATTAGTCCTCATTTATCAGCAAGGGAATTTGGAGAAAAGCCCCACCATGCTTTCTATCTTTAGCAAATTCTTTTCCCCAACAAATACGCTTTCAAATCCCATAGTTGTTTTTCTCAATAAGAGGAATGGTTTTCTTCTTAGCACCCCCACCTTGTAAGTATTTATTTTAGCTGCTATTAAAGTTTGTAAGTGATTTCAGTTGCACCATTTAAAGAAAAGAGTCAATACAGTAAGGAGGTGCAGCATGCCTGGCATTTTCTCAAGTCTTAATGATTGTATTCATTAGGTCATCCCTGTTAAGAGAAATAAGTTCCCAGACTAGCAATTTACTTGGTTAAAGGAAGGGCTGCCTGGGTATCTATGCTGTTTATTGTCTTTTTCCTAGTCATGAATACTGCCTACGCATGATGTTTCAGAATTTGACTGAGTCCAGGGAAAGCATTCACAAGTATGATTCATTTTCAGGTACAGAAAAACCTTTTCACTTTATAGCTTTTTTCTTCATAGCTAAGAATGTATTTTGTCATTGCTTTAGTGAGATGTAATTACAGTAATTCATCTGCAGTCAAAAAAAATTCAGTTTGAAAATCTCATCTGTGATTGCACAGGCATAAATGTTATGTTAAAACATAAAAGCTGATATTAGTGTAAATAAGGGCTCAACTTCCCATGGAGTGCGAGGCATTGCCTACTTCCACTGGAATTAGCAGGCTGTGAAAGTGCTCATAAATTCAGACTCAAGCCCCAGAATGCGTATGTCAAATCATAGCCCTTTCCTCCTCCTGCATGATGATGGAGGAGCCAGCTGCAATTCTTTTTGCTTGAGAAAGAGTTTGCAGTGCCAGCACAATCCTCATTCTTTACCCAGTACCAAGAAGTCTGATGAAAAGTAACAGGAGAATTGATGTGTCATCCGTTATGTTGAAGCATTACTACTATTTTCAGCTGTGTGACACCTCCCGTATGGAAGCGGTGAGAAGGAAATGGATCTTCCTCACCTGCTCATTCAAGCTCAATGTGCACACAAGCAGGTGTGAGGTAAAGTCTTGGGTTTAAGCATATATCATCAGAGTAGCCATTCAGTGTGCTATCCCTGAGATGCTTCAGCAGAGATACCTTGTGACAAAATGGTAGAAAGCACAAGACTACTCCTTTTGCAGAGCACAAGCTCATCATTGCTGGCACCCTGAGAGGTGCCTGTAATATAGACAGGAGGCAGAGAGTGAGACACTGCACGGTCCAGAGAGTAAGTATTCCCTCAGCATATAAGACATCTGGATCACATACTCCACACCGCATTAGGAAGAGGAATCAAAGAAATATCTGCTGCTTTATTATTACTCTGTTCCACTTTTTATTTTAATGTTGGAATACATCTCCCAGGGTCTCTTTGCCTTTTTGTTTATTATTTTTACATGAGTTCTTTGAGAATAGGAACTAGTGTCTGATTAATGTCTAAAGGAAATTGGCATCACTCTGTAGCAAGCAGTTATGTGACCTACCTACCTTTGAATAGTGAAGCTTGAGCTGCATTATCTCCTGCAACATTTTCTACATTCAAATGAGTCACCACTTGGTTTGCTGGTTTGTGAAATTGCCTTTGGGTGTGTGTGCTAATTTAACATGTGCATTGCACGTGGAACTATTCTTAAATTCTTCTTTATGGGCCTCTGTAATCACCTTGACAATCTTGCTCACATATGTGTATAACTGGTTGTTAATATTGGCTTTTATCTGCAGCAGATTCTTGGGAATCCGCAATCATTTTGAAATCCTCTTTTAAAGGAGAAAAAAAATCAGAAACTAAACAATGGGTCGCCTTTAAAATAACAGGCAGAGTTGTAGAATATGTCATTTATACAGATTTATACATAGGTATAGAAATTTATAATCTATAGGACACATTTGCATATATAAAGTATATGTATTTTTGTTTCCTTGATGTCACATAAGATGTCTACGCATATGCTTCTCTTTATATGTATGATATTTCTTTTGGTGGGTGCTCAGTTACTCCTGTTGCACGGGTCTGATAAGGTTTCTCTGGAACATTTTCCCTTCTACCTCTTGCCATTTCAATTAGTTTCCCATTCCATAGAAAAATATACCTTATCTGATATGAATATGGAACCTGTGTAGTTAAATTTTGGTTCCTACAAGCAATGATTGCTTGCTTGAATGTTCACAGAAAGAGAATCTAAAAGAGGCCCAAGCATAGCTGAAATGAATTAAGATTTAAATTTCAGCAGGCATTCATTGAAAGCTTTTTTTTCTTTAAAGACATTCAATACTTCTGAAGGTAAAGGATTCACCTAGCTCATGATTTGTAAAGGACTGTCTGGACTTTATTGCTAATTGTAAGTCACTGTGCAGGCTCACCAGCCATACAAGGAAAAATAAAGTCCCTAACTATACATCTTCTCTTTGCATCCCCTTCCTCGGGGCTTGCTTTATTTCCAAAACCACAAACTCTAAACCAGAACAAATCAACTCAAACTGCTCAGTAATAATCACCCGAGGCCCTTCCAGCCTCAGCCAGCTGGGAGAAGACAGCACACAACCTCATCTTATGAGGTTTTCTTTTGTACCACCCTTCTCATTCCTTTCACAGCACCATCAAAAACACCATTACCAGTCCAATAACCCCTTACATGCCAAACTGGCTTTACCCAACACACCGTTCTCTTGCAATGGCTCCGTAAGCCAATTTACCATGTTTTTACACACGTAGCTCACTTTCTAGAAAAAAATGACATCACTTCAACAAGAATCAATACTTCAAAATAGTGTCTTTTATAACCTGAAATTGCAAGGCCTTCCACTGAAGGGAATGCAAGGAAATGCTGGGAAATAGGGAGACCTGGTATAACTTGGAGTAACTCCTGCCTTAATTAATCAACATACTGCAACTTGTAGTGATTTTGAATTCCAGGACTTTTGGGGTTTGTTTTTGAAGATAACTAATATCTAATAATCCTATAAGTGTTCATCTTACCACACTAAAGGAGGAAAATTAACTTAGGACTTCATGTTTCCTGGCTACTATCAAATAGAAGCAAATAATGTAAATACATATGTACCTATGCTTGTTTATAGATATGAAACTTTTGGGATATGCAGGCTATTGAACAGGAGGTATAAGAACTTTTATTGCTGTGTATATATGAACCACTGATGCTGTATCTTTTGCAAACTGACTGGGAAACCTTTTTTTCCTAAAGCTCTGCTTTCCTCCTAAGAAGGGGAAACTGGCTGCAGTATCTTGAAAACACTTGATGATGGATCATGTGAGTTATTCTAGAGAAGAGCAGTGCTGTCCATCAGTTAGATAGCAATATACAGCCTGCACAAATCAAATTCACTTGGAGCTTTATTTGCTTCTGTAGCAGCTGAACAAATATCATGGAGATTGAACTTGTGCTACCATAACTGGTAGTCTAATTTCTTCCAACAAACCAGTTTCATTGCTCCAGAAGGTCAGCACGGAACAAGTTTACGACAATGTGCTATGAGTATGTTGTAAATAACAGCTGATAGCTTTCAAGGTAGGTGAAATGCCATGGAGAATTTTGTGATGTTCTATTGCCAGTACAGCATGTAATACCTGACACCATTCTACTTAGCAGCAGCAGTTTAATTGTTATGGTAAGAGGTAAAAAAAACCCAAACATTAAAAAAACCTCCTCTTCGATTTTAATTTTCAGAGGTTTTTCTTAGGGAAAGATTAATGTCAGATAGAAAATTTAAACCTTAAAAAAATAAAAAGAGATTAAGACAACAAATAAAATTAAGCTGTACTTGAAAATTGATTAAGTCTTGCTAACTAGATAAGAAGGGAACTATTAGATGTGTCTTACGGCTATAAACCGTTAACTCTTACATTCAGGGCCCAGCTCTTCTGAAAACTCACTAAATCAGTCCTGTTGAGAAATGTTTTCTGCATTGTTTAACAGCAGAAGAAGTGGAGATGATGCAGCTCACCTATGCCTCCCAAAGTGAAGATGGAAGGAAAGAGCTCTGCAGCTGATACCACCAAGCCTTTGAGCTTCTCGACTGTAGTGCCCTGTCAGTGAGATGGGACCTGAGGACTGAGAAACAATAATGGTCTTCTGGCCCTGCCCTCTCTCCATCTCTCCGCTCCAGGGAAGGAGAAGGACTGTTTGATATGGGACCTGTTTGGAGGAGGAGCAAGATGATCAATTGGTATGTAACTACATTACACTGCTGATCCTATTTGCAACATTTTCTATAACCAGGTCTCCTAGGTATTGGGATAATTTTATAGGTATGATAATTTTTCATGGTATTATATAAAATACAGCATGTGAAATACAGCAGATGCCTGAGATGGTGCCTTAACAGGATCTGAGTTGCCAGTATGTTCGCTGTCACTAAATTTAACCTCTCTAGGAAAGCTTGTCAAAGCAAAGCAATTGGAATTGTTTTGAAAATGAGAGTGTGATCACCTAAGAGTAAGTGGCTTATTGATTTAAACGGGAGCACAGTCAGGTATTGATGGTGGAATAAGGACATATTTTGACAAAGCAAGAATAAAAGTAGATAAGGGAAATAAGAAAATGTAGCAAAATAAGCTGTAAAACAGATTTTCTCCTATTGTACTAATAGCATTGATTCCACCAGAAAATTTTTACATGCTCCTCTTGGCAAATTTGCTGCACATTATGGATTCACACTCAAAGCCATATAGGTTTCAAAACTAAGCAGGAGGTGAGTACCCAGCATATGAGAGCATGGCCCTGCATTGCCCCTTTGCAGGGTCTCCGTCAGGTTTTGGAAGTCAGTGGAGTCAGATGCAGAACAAAATTGTAGAAGTTTTTGCAAAGTTCTGAATAACAAGGAGTACTCACATGAGTTTGTGTGGCAGAGACTGTATCTCTGGTGAACAGCTTGCTGCAGTTACAATTTTAATGAAAATTGAAAGCTTAAGTGCGACCGTTTTCCATATCACTTTTCCCCTAAAATGATTTATTGACCACTTATACATGATACATTCTCCTGTCATGAATAACACACTATATATTTCTTTTCATGACTAATAGCTACCATCTTAATTGATCATTTCAGACATAGGAGTAGATTTATTTCTACAATGAATAAAGCTGCTCTCAATATACAGACTGTATAAATTAGTTTAGTATGTATTCCAGTTTTCCTTTTGCAACCCAGTAGGCTCCTAATCTTAACAGAAATCAATCAAATAAGATCTAATACATCACTAACAAGCAACTTCTGTAAAGTATACTAGGACATTTTTCTATAATGTTTTTAAAATTGGTGTTAAATGGTGTTGCCAGGAGCTTTCGCTGAACAAAGGAGCTTTTGACTTGGCTGATACATCAGTCTGTAAGATGTCAGTTTCATTCCCCCTTAGCTTATTTTTCTTTTACTGACACCCTACCTGCATACAGACCACATCTCAATTACTTTACTCAAATGCAGCATCTCAATTACACTACCTTTTTTTAGGTGAAAGTTTAAAATTCAACTATGTTAATCATCAAGTATTGATTCCTGCAGTGCATGAGCTTGTATGGGCAGATGATGCATTTTGCATTCATTCCTGAGTGTGACACCAAATGCAGAGAGTCAAGCCTATGTAGGATTCTCTTAGAGAATAAGGTGTTCACAGTTCAGAACTGAAATCCCCATTACTTGCAAATGATCTCATTCCGATATTAATGTTCAAGTCAATGCATGCTGTGTGCTCACAAATATGCCTCAATTATGTGCTGCAGAACTACAGATCTGTTAAAGGAATAAACCTGCATATGTTCCTGTGTCTAGTATAAAAACCCAAATCTTGCTGTGAGTCATTTCAAAATAGAATTAAAATGTTACGGAGCATGCACTAGCTGGCTTCATTAAAAAATAAGCAAACAAAACCCCAAACAAACAGAAATTCCCAAACAAATTGCATGGCAAAGCATTGAGCCAAATATCTTCACAGTACATTCACCTACCAGTAATTTTAGAGACCTATTATTTATTCTTCAAAGTCAGGAATGATACAGTTCTCTCTTCCTCTTCAATAAGGGTTTCCTTATTGTAGCTTGACTAGAGTTTTCTGAGGCATTACTTCAATCCCTGTGTAAACATTTACATAAGGGATTTTTACATCCATTCAGAAATCCCAGAATGATGCACCAGTATTGGAGAGTTTTGACTGTAGCATTTTAATATTCTTCAGTATGTTAAGAGATTGGTGATGGGAACACTGTCAGATATAATGCATAAAGGACAGAAGAAAGACTCTGTGAATGCACTGTAAATGAAATGATTCAAATGCAAGTTTCAAGAATGAATTTCAAGATGTGACAGAGGTTTTGGCAAAGACAGAGAGGTAGAATCCACATAATAGAAAAATATATTTGGGTCGATGCCTGGTCTCGAGTAAGACGCTTCACCATCTACTACATCAGATAATTAAATTCTAAATGGCAATAATATTTGGAGCCAGGTTCTACTTCATATTTCTATTCATAAAGCACTCTTAGCTCTTTTTAGTTGAAAGTTAATGTGGTGGGGTAGAATATTAGTATTACAGTCTATCAAGATGTTTTAATCACAAGAGGTATTGCTTACAGATCTGGCATCCATGCCAGCTGTGCTGTATAATGGATGTACACCAATTTAGCATGTACTGGACCTTATTTATAATGTTGTCTTTGCTTTTATATATATTTCCTTAGCTAAAGCTGTGGTATTTGAAAGAAAATGGAAATATAAGACTGTACAAGAATTTGAATAGCTTTTATCTATGTCTGCATTAACACGCAGTTCCTTTTCTTACTCAAAAAAAAAAAAAAAAAAAAAAAGCCATTTTCCTGAGAAAACAGACATGATTACTAGAAACTGCAGTTTTTTCTTTTGCTATTTGAGCTATGAAATCAAGATATGTTTTAATAAAATACTGCAGTCAATTAAATTCAGCTGTTAAGCTAAAGCAAAGACTGATGAAAGTCGATCAAAACACACTACTCACTGCAGGGAGGCAAGTAAAGCAATAAAGAACAAGACCTAAAGCTACAAAGTTCTTTTTGTTAGGTAGCAGCAAAGTAATTTGCATTATTCATTTCACCCCGGGGAAAAAAAAAAGCCAACACCAAACCCCCCAAAACCAACACATGAATAGATTGAAAAGACTAGATGGAATCTAGCTGGCAAACAAAGCAGAGGTAAAGTAAGGGAAGCAAAGAAAGCAAAATCAAATGTAACAATGCTACCTAGGCGAGCAAAGAATACAAAAAGGTTCTAGAAATATCTAGAGAGAGTAGAAAGAGACCACGGAAAAGTAACAAAGGGACTGCATAAGTGAGGACTCCAAGATGGATGAAAAATGTTCAAAACTGCTTCTTCTTAGTTTTCAATATAAAGGAAAATGATGAAAGTGGAGGATATTATGTAGGAAGACAGAAAACTATTACAAGCAATGGGCCAGAATTGTGCTTAAGTTGCACACAAGGGCCCTATTTTCTGCCTTCATTCTCATGTTGAATAATGCTTATATTGCAAGTAGCCCCCTGGCTACTCAACAAAATGGAAAAAAAGAAAGTGCCAAACAGTGTAAGGGTGACACATGGAGTTACAAAGTGTAATGCAAACACACTGCTCTGAGAGCATCCTGCGGAATCGCTCACTAAAAGAGTCTTCTATGGAGATATGAAGAAAGTTACCTGAAATGGGCATCTGTGCAAATTAAATTATGTTTTTCCTTAGTTCAAGTTCAATTGTGTTTGAAGTAGAAGACGGCTGTTGTAGTGCATGATGTCTTTCACAGGGTGTGCTAACACCCTAGCACCTTGAATAACATGGAGGGCACACTCTAGGATATCAATGAGAGCCAAAGGAGGCACAGTTCATGCATTCATTTAGATAGTACTCAGAATATACTTAAAATATATATTATTTTCTTTTAGGAAGGTAAATAGGCAGGAGATTATCGTATAACAAAGATGTGGATGGACACATTTTTACTCCCTTCTTTTGGTTCTTCTTTTGGTTCTGTAGACTTCCCCCCCCCCCCCCTTTTTTTTTTTTTTTTTTTAATAACTTTGTGTGTGTTTTGTTTTTTTATAAACAATTTTTTTGGGGGAATAAAAAGTGTGGTTAAGAGGGGCAAAGTAAGTTGTAGTCCTG
>JANHGN010018025.1:116051-152040 GCA_024605025.1 Megaceryle maxima
ATAAAAGTGGTGTTAAAGAGGGAAAGCATAAGTGTCATACTTGGAGTTGAATGACCTACCTTGGGGAGATTCAGTTAAGAGTCTCACTAAAAATGTTTCAATGAGAAATACCATTACTAATTGACAAACTTAGTGAAGAATATAAAATCTGCCAAAAACATAAAGTGTTTTGACAGCATGGTAACATTCCCTTTTGGCATTTTTGGATCAATGGGATTTTTCATTTTAAATTACTACTGAAAATGAAAATTATTAAAATACAAGTAAAAAGTGTACCAAACTTCAATTCAAAACAAAATGTTTCAGTTCTATCTAAAAGGAATGTTTGATTGACTTGAAACATTCTTCTTATAATATAATGTCATGGAAGATTTGTACATTTTGGGTTTTCAATTAATTTTGTAATGGGAAAAGAAAATCCATGTATTCTCTCATGAAATAAAAAATTGAGTTAGTATAAAACTCTGCTCTTCTATTATTATGTGTCTAAGGCCATTGAGTAGAGAAATTAATAAAAAGGACAATGAAGCTGACATATTCTCAGCATTAATGGAAACGACACTGCTCAGTTAAAGAAAACAATACAAAAATCTGTAAAATAAAAGATTCCTTGTCCTTTGCCTTTAATTTTATAGTCTCCTTACTTCTTCAGTCTTCAGTCAGTTGAGGATCTTCAAAGTATAATGAGATGAAATCTGTTTTTGCGCAAGAAGTTTAGGAAAAAACCCTACTACAACTCCTACAAGTGCGTGTGCACGCACAGACGGTTGGATAGACAGAAGTACATAGAAAGTTCCTGTAAGTCTGCCAGAGTGAAATGATAACTGTTATTGACAGGTCATAAACTGACTCAATTTCTGTGTTTCAAATAAGAGGATGCACTTTCAGCCCAAGGTTTGGGACTGATCCTGACCTGATTTCCTGAACAGATGAAGACTTCACAAAGACAGTTTGTTATTATAATGTGAAATTGATAAAAGTGAAACCTAAATACAATGGTTACTGATTTTCATGTGTTTATGCATAAAAATTGTAGGAAAAGGTGCAAATAGGGTAAAGGACCCCTGTAGCTCAGCAGCAATTCATCTGGTATCCTTCTCTGTGTTAAACAAAATAATCACTCAGTCTAAAATGGATGCTCCAGATCTCAAATAACATGTGACTTTATTTGTGAACTCTTTCCAGTATGTCAACACTCTTACTAAGAAAAGGATAAAGACTTTAAATTTGAGCAATGTAATTGGTTTTCAAATGTAACAGACAAAGGAATCAGTAGTAGTCAGTAAATGTGGAAATGGTTGACATTCCTAAAATAAACATGTGGCTTTTAGAGAGGAGGTTGCAATTAGATGCTTTTAGAGAAAACGAAAGAAATTCAGTATAATCTTCATTCTGCTGTCTCCACATCGAGTTTGATATGTAACCCACGGTACCAAATAGGACTCTTCCAACGGACTTGAACAGCTTTGGGTCAGGCCTTATGTGGACCAGAAGGTTTTATGTAAAGCTAGGGAAACAACTAAGGAGTTTGCCAATCTCTGGTGAAACCAGAATTTTTCATTTGTTTTTTACTATTCTTGAAAGTTCTGAAGACAGGCAAAAAGGATTAAAAAATAAAAGATATGCAGTGAACCTGAAAGAGATAGATGCATGCAGATTAAAGAGATGAAGGCTTAAGAGATGCACAACCACTCTGTAAATTCCTTCCAGGAACTAATATATCATCCTCCAGTTTCTCTGGGAATAACCTCTCCTCAACTTATTAAAATACAAGATATACATAAGGGAAATAATGTGATGTGCGCTCTAATGCACAACCACTGTCCTTTTTATGAGAAAATTCTTCCCCTTCCTTCTTGTAATCTATTTCTCAGTTGGGTCACTTTTTCAGCTCAGCTCAGAGCTTTGCAATCAAGTTCAGCAGGAGAAAAGTGTTTGCAGGTTATAAGGATTAGTTTTTTTAAACTCTGGGTACCAGTATGCCTACAGTATAGAAGAATTTCTGTGAGTTAGAGAATATCAGAGCATATTTACTCTTCCTTGTCTCTGGCCATGATAAAGAGTAGAACCGAAATCTTGGTCCCAATGAAGAGTGTGACAGAATTCCCATTGAATTCAGTAGCGTCTATTATGGAATTTTTCATTAACATTTATCATTTTTTCCCCTTCAGCAGTTCAACAATGGCAAAATAGTCTGTGTAATTCATTGCACATACAAAATATGCATATGGGGCTCTTGGCAGAACTAGCTCTTGCATAACATAAAAGCCACATAACTCATTTATACAATGCAGTAAGGGATGGGCAGCATATGTGCATACATACATACTCACACCCCTTGTGGGTATCCAGCTACAGGATGTTCTGAGAAGGAAAAAGCCTAAGGCCAGAAATTTAATATCTCATGTGCTGATGCATTATTACTTGTTTCTGTGACATACGTATATGCTCAAAAGTTCAGTATTTTTATTCATAACAAAATATACCTTCTTATCTCCTCTATTTTTATTGATCTTCCCATTAAGAGACAAGGTTCTGTAAATAACTAAGATATATCAGTCCCATGTAAAACTAATCCTCAGCTGTTCACCTTGGGTACTAGGCATATGTCTATCTACCTATGCATATATAAATACATATAGATTCAAAAATACAAAATATATACCCATCTTGAAGAATTAGAAATATTTGACAGTCTAAATATTCTGTGACTGGTTTGAATTCTCTGTGTGAAGTCACAAGGAAAGAGCCCCTGGATCATAGGTTTGCTAAGTCTCAGAGCTGACATCCGCAACTTGAATCTATTTGCAAAAATACTGTATATGCCCGTTTTTCTCAGGAAGGATGTTTAACTATAGCTTTTTTGGAACCCAGTGGATACCACTTTCAAAATAATATTCTGCTGCATTTTTCCCTACTTTATTTTCTCTAAAGTGAATATGCAGTGGTGTATAGTGATTTTGTAGAATGGTGGAAAACTGAGAAGGAGACTGACTTGATGGCTTTACATCGAGGGAAAATAAAATTCACCACAAATATTTTAGAACTGCATCTGGCAGAACTGTTTTAGTATACATTTTTTTTAAAAGGACATAAAGATCAACTGTATGCAGTTGAATCTATAGATTTTGGTTGGTACCTGCTAATTCTTTGGCTGAAGAGCCTGAAGGTGAGATACAATCCCTCTTAATAAGATATATTTTTCAGGATTGTCTGTAGTAAATACCACAAACTATACTTGAAGAAGGCTACTATTTTGTAACTAATTACTTTGTTTAGTCTGAAAATAGTTGTGACACCATTTATGAGGCTTTAAAATAAGCTGGATCCTTTAAACACATTCTTATTCCTTTTTGAACAAATATAGGACTTTACTTAAGTCACGTATACTGTAGAGGATCTTTCGTGACCTCCCTTTGATGGGTTAAACTTTGCTAAAGGAGGACCTTTTTTGTGTAACTGTAGCTTGAGTGAAATAGCCCAAGAGTGTTATAAGGAACTTATAGCAAAAAACCAAACACTGGGGACTCAGAAATGGAAAGAATGGAAGAAGTAGTAGAAGACAAAGTAAGTACGAGGCAGTCATGCTCGTTTTTTTCCCCAGTATCCATCACTTTCCCCTGTTAACTTACTGCTACCTCTGAGCCCACATGTGACTTGGAGAAGGAGCTGCACCTTCCTCTCAAGCTTGCCTGGTGCATGTCTTCAGTAAACCTGGTGATCATCTCTACCTGCTCCCTGCCAGGAACACTTCAGGGTACTGTGCTACCAATTTTTTGTACTCAAGAATATAACATGCTAAGCATCACATCACACAAGACTGTGAGCATTACATCACACAGTTTGCTAAAGCCGAGTGAAACCTAAAACATTTCAGACTGTGGCCACATGATCATTACATAATTTCTGCAACAGCTAATTGAAATAAAACAAAGCCGCAGGTAAGCAAAGCCTGACAAACCACGGGGCTGGTGCTGCTAGCTTCACAGAGAGCTGGTGGCCACACCATATTAACTGGCTGCAGGCTGTGCCAACTCTGGCTTGGCATGGCAGCTCTTCACAACCCAGCTTATCCAAGTGCCCAGACAGCAGTGCCTCACAGCCTTTAAGCAGGGTACCAGCATAAGACCTCACGCTGAACTTTATTTTAAGATTAAATTAAAGTTGCTGATAGATTGCTGATCTTTGCCATGCATTCATACACTTGTATTTAGAATGTGTTCAATGCTGTATTTCACAGGCACTGATCTTTAAGTATGAAATATACTGTATAAAAATCTGAGCTGATATCCATGTAGAAAATTTATACACAGTGAGTATTAGTCAGCTGCTTTCCATCTACCTAGAGGCATGAACGCTAAGAATACATCAAACTACAGGATGTATTGATCCTAATGTAGCTGCCATATTCAATCAAGAGAGTCTGAAAGGAGTAAATAGGCATCTGCGGATTGATTCCCTTCTAAGGTTTTCCCAGTAGCATACACTGGGAACCATTACATAATAATGACTTCCCAAATAAACAGCTGATTAAGACTGACATTTGTCACTCACGGTGAATATTACTGAACACTTCATAACATCACCGAAGCCTCTATGAAATATGATAAAATTGTGAAGAATTGAGTCGTATGCATATTTACTTAAGTAACTGATCTATTGAAAGATAAACACTTCTTTGGGAAAACAAAATGCCTAGATAAGCATTAGACTCTTGAAATGCACTAAGTAATGCACAATGCACCAGAATGCTCTTAATGTTCTCTTCCTTCTAACAGGAAATGTAGTAGCAACAGGTGACAGTGGCATTTGAAGTTCTTGCTAATAAGCACTATATCCTGCCCTGAAATATATCTTTTTAACTCCTTAGAACTCTAAGTCTCTGTTAAAAGTACTCCTAGAGTGAACTCCAGTATGATACCATCTTAAATCTAGCAAAGTTTTCTGTGACCTCTCCAACCCCTAAAAAGCAAGAAGCACACAGAGGCTTATTTGTATTACAATGTCTGATACATAACTTATAAGCTTGCTGATGTAGCCAACAGTAGAATTTACTTAAGAAAAACAGGAAATTATTTGAGAAGGTTTATACAGTACCACATTTTATTATTTATTGATTGCTAGCAGCACTTTTAAACAAATAACACAGCTTACGTTGTACGTTTATATATCTCTTCACAGAAAAAGTCTGCAGATGTTTTAGGGTTTCACCTTGCCAGTGGATGAACCAAACCTAGCAGTTGAGGAAGTGCAATGACCATGTCTCTACAAACTCCTACCAACAGCAGCTTGTGAGTTATCATCCTGTCTTTCCAATCTTACTACTTCACAGCTTGAGTTGCAGTGACTGTTAACGGCTTGACCTGTCTGAAGGTACGTGTGGTTCAGCAGATAATGATATGCCAGAGACTGTATCACCACATGCACTTCTTTCATAGTTTAATGAACAGGTCTGACACAGCAAATGACAATGCCATTTTTGCATAGATTCTGCAAGGGATTTTGCATAGATCAGTTCTGGATAAATGGAAAACTCTCTCTGGACACCTAAAACACAGCACATGCCCTTGCCAAGCCCCTGTCCCAGCTGCAAGCTCACACTGCCAGGTGAATAGTTTGGGTGTGCAGCACACATGGCTTCAAATGAGCTCCACTGCAGAAAGATCCAAGCAAGGAGATGGCTCCTTGCTCAGTGCTGCTCTGCATAAGTCAGCTGCATTGTCAGTGCTGGTGGCAGCTGGAGCAACATCTGCTGGGTGTAGTGAACATTCTCACCACACTCCAGCCCCTGCAGCTCTTGTTCATAAAGGCAGCAAGGTGCAAGTTCTGTGCAAGGTTGAGAACACTTCCTAGCAAGCGCACACATCGCCTGAGGCCTCTCAGCTTCTGTGCATTACGCTGGGTACCCATTTTGTTCTGTTAAAAATTAATGCCCAAGTCAAACTAATAATTTTACCTCTGGTAATAGAAATATGAACAGAAGTACTATAAATATTATTTTCACATGGCATGTAATTTTTGCTTTGCTGCTTCTTTCTTTCCCTTCAGTTCTCCTCCATAAAACTATATAATAATAGTAAAAGTAAGCAAAATAAAGAAATAGTAAAAAGAAAAAATAATTCAGTAAACCAAATCAAACCAAAATCTTTATAATGACAGAAATACTCTCAGACATGGAAAAACATGAAAATTTAATTTGCTTCATAGAAGAGGATGTTACTAGATGAGTGCTTCAATAGCTGACCCACAGTGTATCTTGACTAAATAGCTGTTTGAAGAGATGAGTAGCTAGATGGAAGCAGTTGTCCTCAAGATGGTCTAAATACCTCATGCTGTGTTCATTAAGGACATCACTCAGAGTACTGTGTTAGGATTCATGGGGTTCTCTGCTCAATTTGATCATCTTTAGAAGCTTAGAAGATCACAGGCCAGATTCATCAAAGAAAGGGATAAAAGAGGTTTTCCTTTGTACATCTTGGATGTGGAGCTATTTTAAATTAAACAATATTTTAATAAATTTAGTTTTCACTTCATTAACAGTTTTGCATTTCATAGTGGATGGGTGGATGACTGCTAAAGCAAATATGATATGAAAATCTTGTTTCTATATAATTTTCCATTTTATACTGAAACCTTTATGAAATTATCTGGTAGAAAATGTTCTTAATTTGTTACTGTCTTAGTATAATAATAAAGGGGTGTCCAGTATAATAATAATTGCCCAGCTGGCAATTAAGCACCACACATCCACTTGCTCACTCCCCCCAGGGGGATGGGGGATAGAGTTAGACGAGTAGAAGTGAGAAAACTTGTGGTTTGAGGTAAGGACAGTTTAATAGGTAAAACAAAAGTTGTGTGTACAAGCAAAGCAAAACAAGGAATTCATTCACCACTTCCCATCAGCAGGCAGGTGTTCAGCCATTTCCAGGAAACCAGGGCTCCAATCGCATGTAACAGTGACTTGGGAAGACTTGGAGTGATTCCATCACTCCAAATGTCCCCCTCTTCTTTCCTCCTCCAACTTTATATGCTAAGCATGACATCCTATAGTCTGGAATATCCCTTTGGTTGGTTGGGGTCAGCTTTCCTGGCTCTGCACCTTCTTGTGCACCCCCAGCTTCCTTGCTGGTGGGCTGATGTGAGAAGCAGAAAAGGCCTTGACTCTGTGTAAGCCCTGCTCAGCAATAAATAAAACATCCCTGTAATAACTAAAATATCAACACTGCTTCCAGCACAAATCTAAAACACAGCCCCATACCACATACTGTGGAGAAAATTAACTCTACCTCAGCTAAAACCAGCTCATGGGGCCTCTTAATACCAAGTTTTTTCCATACATGATATTATATTCATATGGTAGACTGCCATTTTGAACTTCAAAATAGTAAGGGGACAAGATTACTCTAATCAGAGCTCGGTTTAGGAACCCATCATATCATTTTATGAGGGTCTGTGATTGTTTCAACTGAAGCAACTAAAAATGTGAAGAAAAATAATGGCTGTTTTAATGGCGATACAGTCCAAATAATGAGATTTGCTGTTAGAGCATGCTTGGAAATGTCAAGACCCAATAAAACCTGGGAGTGTCTGCACTGAAGAACAATCACTTCTTTCTTGGAACCCATTATCTGGGTGACACACAGAGTTCATTATAAAAGATGATTTACTCACATGATAGGCAGCTTTTCTGTGAAAGTAAATTATTGTGGTTGAAAATTTTTTATTCAACATCGATAGGCTATTTTTAGCTAGGGAATTGATACAACAGTTTCCTTTGCGATTTGTAGTTCTGGTGTGTCCTTCTGCCATCTTCACCAGAGATTGAATTACAACCTAAGCCTAATCTCTGTACTTTCTTGGACTACATGTGTTTTGGGATCCCTTCACAACAGTACATTATTAGAAATACTGAATTGGACAACATAGTCCATGAAGGAGATTGGGGGCATAGCAACTGATACATGATTTATATTTAGGAAATGCACTGATTTTTCCCAATATGAATATAAATTTCAAACACTGAAAATCTACAGAGAAAGATGCCTTATCTTCTCCCTCCAAAAGCCATCTTTTGTTAAAAACTTGCAGAAAAAAAAAAAATAAAAATTTCAGAGTGTTTTATGGCAACCCTAGAAGTAACATCAGAACTGTTTTTTCTAAACTTGAGATGGAGAATCAGGTTGGAGTATTAGTATTACAAGCACAGAAGATTAAAAAATAAAGAATAAACAGGAAGTAATTTAAAATTTCCTTCAAACTACTTCCTACCACTTTATATATCTTTACTAATCACTGACTATTCCCTATTACTGTCCAATACATTAGTAATGTTAATGACACATTAAAATCACCTGAAATGCCATTTGAATGCTCAATTAACAGACATCTAATCTAGAAACTTTTCAAGCAAGTGCAAAAAGTAGCAAGAAGAAACAATGCATTGTAAATGTTTTCAGACAAATTGTTGTCATTGAAGGTATTTGTCTATCAGGTGACGTGCCCTTTGAGACAAATGCTCACCCCCATGCATCGCTACTTCTGAACACACATAAACTATTCTGTTACAACTACCAGTTAAGTATATTTGTGCACAGAGATGTCTCTAAGAATGAATGTCTTTTAGCATTTGAAATAGAAAATGGCTGGTTTCCTGTCCATCAGAGAAAAACATTCCTGATAGTTTATCTAATTGAAATAGAGTGTTATTGTGGAAGAAAGATGTGAGAGCAAGATACAGCTTTGCTTAAGACATGTCAGTGCTGTCTATGTCTCCTCCTTTCCAGAAGCTAGGCTTAATCCACAGTGAGAAATAGGCAAGCAGATGGCATTAGCACTACATTCAATGCTTACACACTCATAAGTACATATGAAAGGCCAAACTGGGATAAAGCAAAGATTCATCCTCTGGTAGCCTTTCTTTGAGAGAGCTCACAGGTGGATGTCTATGTAAGAGTATGTGAAATAATATATTTAAGTATATACTTATATATAATATGTCTTTAAAAGAAGGTCTCTTTCACCAGTCAAGCAATTTTCTTCAGAGTCCTTAGCTGATGCTATTGGTATTGAATAAGTGTAGAAACAATATGTAATGCACAAAACCTGTTTTTCAGTACCCAAAAGTCATTATTTCTGGCTTATCCTGGGCATTTTCTTGCTTTTGTGCCTCTGAATATTACCTTGAACATTAGTTTAACCAAAAGGTTTTATGCTTAATATGTGTATACAAGACACACAGTTCACTGCACTCTTGAAGTTCATCAGTTTACTGCCAAATAAACTTTATTGTAACATTCAGCTTACTGCACTTAGCATCTAGCTTTTGAATTAAGCACTGGTTTTATGGCTGCAACGTTTTAGAGGGGTAAATGTGCCTTCCTCACAATTTGTCATTTTTCTTTCTTGCATTAAGCAGAATTGCTTTCTACAAAGAGTTTTACTAGCATAACTTTCTTAGTGTCTGCAGTATTGCATAGCACGGATAAGGCCTCATTTACATAGATGAAGTAATTTCCCTTCTTTGCTTTTTAAGCTAGTGGGAGCTACGTCCAGATACCTGATGACATTAGTTATTACACATTAAAGCAAAGAGTTGTGGGAAAAGCAAGAAACACACTAAGAAATTATGAGGCACTCCGAGAACTCACAGCAGCCATTTTCAACACTTGAGAGATATTGGAGAGAATATTCCTCAGAGACCACCAACAATTTACAGATGGAAAATAAAGGGAATATGTGAAAACTATTCTATTCCTCTCAGCCTGTGTTTAGCTGGGAATTCCTGTTTTCTCTGCATACCTATGTAGTTCACCAGTACCCTTTTGCTGTTCACACCAAAGCTCAGCAAGAGGAGGCAATTTAATGGCAGTACTAACCAGCAACAGCTCAGAGAAAATTCTTGCTGGCTACAATCTGATGACAATGCTGCACACAGAGGTATCGGGGAGTTTTGGTAAATGTATTTACCAAACATTTTTTACAACTTCCTGAGATCCACAGAGGTATCCAAGTGAAGGTAGATTCCTCAGGCGGGTGAGGGATCCTTTTTCTGGAAAGCTTAATTAAAAGCCCCATTGTGTTACTCCTAGAAGGAAAGCTTGGAGCTAACACAGGCACCATAAATACTAGACAAGAGTCACAGTACCTCAGTCTTCCACTGTGTTAAATTGTTCTATCAAGTCTGGAGAAAACACCAAGAGATTAAAAGGATCAGAGAAAGCAGATCCTTGGCTTTCAGTTTCAGAACAGGATATGCAGGTCTGAATTTGAGGTGGTGTTATACCAGTGTGGTGGGGTCTGGGTGGGCTGTGTCTCAGTCACTCTCAGCCTGCTGGCTGCAGCATTAGTTTGTCTAGAACCCAGGTTCTGCTGATCCCTCCTTTCCCATCTGTTAAAGACATATGTATGAAGAATGCCTAAGTTCAAAGAAACAAAACAAAGACATATAGCATGGTTGGGAGGCATATGCTTTACTGCCATTTGATAGTACATTTGGCTGTTGTGTGGTATTATCTAATGTCTTCCCCTTTAATAGTCAGAAACACAAAATCAGTGAAAACAGGGCATGCAATTTTTTATCTCAGGACCAGTGCTGTTCTTCCTATTCAGCTTAAATTGAATTTTAAGTCATAGGGGATGTAAATTTATGCTCTAATTGTGTATGAATTTTTACTTAGATCTGGAATATAGTTGCTGTCTTCGCCATGTGTTACACTAAGCTTGGCCAATGGTTAAATTGGGTGAGGCAAAACAAAATGAGATTCTTCTGAGAAAAGCAGTGTGTGAGTTCCAGTTTCTCACTACAGCTGAAGTGTAATTCATTTTTATTTCACACTCATACAGCATCACCGTGATGATAGGGCATCATGGACACTGTCTAATGTTTCAACCAAATTTTGAGTGAATTTCTTTATTCCCAACTCACTCTGACCTATGCTGCCTCTCTAGTCTATCTCTCTCATAAGGATTGTAATATAAAATGCTGACACAAGGAATGTCTTTGGAAGAGATTAATTAGGCTTGAAAGGAGTATTGCAACAGTTATAGATGGACTCTTCTGTAGCCATTGCACTGATTTTAATAGCTGCTGAGTGTCTTCAAAAATCCCATCATTAGAAAGTCTAGATCTTCATTTGGTATTTTGCTGTTTTCCAGGTAAACTACGAAGAAAGCCTGGAAGTCTTTAGTATAATGGAGACTGCTTGAAGGAAATGAAGGAAATAATAAAAGCTAAAAGACAGGTCAAAGCATTCAAAGGCAGGAAAGAAGGGGAACCACGCTCAGCACAGCACTTCAGAACTACAGGTAGTAACCATTGGAGGTACAGGGAACTCTACAAAGTGAGACAACAGACAGGCAAAGTGGCAAGAATTATTTTCTTCATGTTGCTTCTTACACAAAGTGGTGCTTCAGAAGTACAATTATCTTTCTGAGATGCTGAAAAATGTGTTTTCAAGACTAGATTACAAAAACAAAAGCCATAGGGGACGTAGACTAAACATGTAGTTCTGTGAGAAAGGACTATGAGTTTGTTACTTTCTCTTGGCTGGCTTTGGTGTTTCAAGCCTGGTGATCTCCAACTGGATTTTTTTTCTCTATTTGGGATGCTTATGTGTGCTCTGCCCTGTATAGATTTTATGTGTTTAGTAAGGTGTAAGTGAAAGCTGTAACCTGAGTTAGAGATCTTACCAAACTTTTCTTTTGCAGGCTGGCTATCTTCCTGAGTTTTGTGGAAGCTTAATTATCTTTAGGACTTTAAACTTTATATCAAATTCTGAGACAGAAAACAGACTGACATGCACATGAACAAAAATATATTGACAGCATGATAAAATATAAACTTTTCTGGAGGAAACAAAGAATCAGTCTCATATGCTACAAAGATGCCAAGTATGCTACAAATCCACTGACCCCCAAATATCCTTTTAATGGCCAATTAAAGTAGCATATTCAATAACTTTATCCATATGCTCACTATGGAATCTTATTAATTTTTCCAATGGTCTGCTATTAGCATGAACTCTATATAACAACTTATTCCTTCTCACATAGTTTGAACTGGTTTTGTGCTTTCCTTTGTGCTGTTCTCCTACTAAAATTATTGACAGATGCTTTCTGACCTGCCTTTTGGTCTTCCTCCACAGCCTGAAGGCTTTAGGTTATTGAGCCACACTTGGTAGCTCTGGAAATCGGAATTGCTTTAGCTTCTGTCATGGTGTTGTTTAAAAGTCCCGATGCTGCAAGAGACCACTTCTAGTGCCTGATGGGTCAAGTATTATCATTGTGGTTATGGAACCACATTGTATAATGACTTGACAAGTAGGTTATGTTTGCTCTGACTGGACTGTAATATGTGGGATAACAAAGTACATTGTCCTCCTTATAAGCTTATTTATTTTGCTTCATAAAATATTGAAGACCAAAAAGGATTCTGCCAAAAGCAACTCTTTTCCTCAGGGGTCCTCCTTGGATTCCTTATAAATACTGTGGACAGACTTGGATTGAACTTGGTGGGTCAGGCCTCAGTAAACAGCAATGAAATAGAGAAATGAACACATTTTTTCCTCAAGACATCTCAGAAGGTATTTTTCAAGAACAAAAGACACAAGTTGAACACATAGTACTTAGTGCCTTGATTATCAAAGGCTTTTGATCAGAGGAAATATGATTAGGCAAGCATGAGTTAAGGAAACCACCTGAGAAAAGGTCCACAGTAAAAAAGATCTATTGAAACAACACTTTATGGACATTTGCTGTGTGCACTTATGACACTATATCAATAAAATAATAACCTAGAAGGAACTGTCTCCCATTTGCAAGAAATATAGAAACAGAGTTCTAAAGAGACTTGTGTGTATAATAAAATATAATGTAGGAAAGGCTGAAAATAAATCCTTATACCCTTATTTTACTTTTCAGCATTTGTCTGCACATTTCTGAATATTATTAAAATGGGGTATCAAATTTTATTTATTTCTGTACAAGCCAGGTGGACTAGTAATGAAAGTCATGTCTGCTTATTTTCCCAACTGTTCCTACAAACAGCATGAGAAGGACATGTGGGTATGTCTGATGTACTTTGCAATGGGCTTCAGTGCTCTGACCAGGCCTCCTGGGTCTCTGACAGGACATACACCATAACAATAGAAAAGCCCAGCAGATGCCCAGGAGAAGAGGTTTTTCTTTTCTGCCTGATGATGTGGCCTAGCAGTAAAGGCACTCCTGATAGGGCTTGGGCTCTTCTTCAAATCTCTGTTTTCAGGGCAGGGTTTGTGAATGAGGTTCTGCATGCAACTATGTTTCTCTCTTGGTTTTATTATCTCAAGGTTAAAAATCACATCTGTCATTTCCATGTTGAGTAGGAACTACTGAAAGCTCCTAGCCTGTGTCATACATCAAGAGGGACAGGCTTCCACTCTGGGGAAATCTGGAAGGCAGAATCATCTACAGCATCCTGGGGGTCTTTCTAAGTTCTTAATGAAATAGGTATATTCATGTTACATGCACTGTCAGGATCTATGAGAGACTGATTATTTTCTAAATTGTGAGGTCTTTTGATCTTCTAAATATTTGTTTGGATATAGCAGTTGTATGATATAGAATAACACTGGCTTTACTGAAGTGTGTAAAGACTTAAAAAAGCATTAATGACCCTGGACTCTCTCCTACCTTCCCAGGTTAAAAAGCTTCCACGCATGTACCTGATACTTTCCAAGGGAAGCTTTTCCAACCCTCATGTTGCAGCTGACCTAGAAAATTAAAACCAAGTAGAGCCCAGGTTATGAAGAAGTACTGTGATTTAAAAAAAAAAAAGCATCTTGCAGATCACAGACAGTACCCACAGCCATCTGTCCTATCCAATAAGCAGTTCTGCCTTTCTTTGACTTGAGTTTGCAGAGTTTACTGCTTCTGACATTGGGAATTCACTGCCTCCCCTGAAGAAAACATCTTCTGGTGTAGAATTCTCTCATGATGGTCATAGGAGGCCAAATTGCATACCAAATTCAGAAGGAAAAAAATCCCAGCCTTAAAATGGAAAGCATTCTGCTGCATATTGGATTAATGTGCTGTCAAGAACTGTAAGTGTCACTGCATCAGAAACAGAGAAAACAGAAACACAGTTTTAAAAAATCAGCCTGTGGTATTTTCCTTTTTCTGACTGTACTGTAAGCTTTTCAGTCATGGAGATCTGATCAGTCTGTTTTCTGTATTTCCATTTTTGCTGGAAGATCAGTATGTGTGAACCTTCTTCCAGTGCAGGAAACCTAAAATGGGCTTCCAGCAAAGCACAATATTGCTGTTGCTTGACTGGGCAGGGAGGGAGTCACTGATGGAAAACAGAAAGCTGCCCAGCCCTCCAAAGTGTCACCACTATTTGTTACAACAGATTGATCTGTCAACAAGCTAAAAGTCATGATACAGCCATAGTAAAACTCCACCAGCTTCTGGAGACATAAATCAAGTGCCTGCATATGTAAATACTACGATAGCTCTAATTTTGAAGCCTGAGCTATTCTGCGTCTCCATCCCATTGAATATAAGGGGAATGGCACAAGAAAGAGAGCAGTAAATTCCTCACGTGAGGTGTCCAGCTGTTTATACAAAGGATTCAAGAGCCCTTCTCAAAAGGGGACTAGGGATGGAAGAATCCTGTAGCATTGGGATGATGGCTGGTTGAATACCTCTTGGTCACCATGAAAAAACCTAGAAATATGCTAGCCCAACCTATATGAGCTTCTGGAATAATTATGCTGATCTGGTTGACCTGATATTTCCCATTCCTAACTTGTACAAACAAGGTTATGTCAGCCCAGTCTCAAATATCAAGCTTTAAAAAAAAAAAAAAAAAGAAAAAAAGAAAAAAAGAAAAAAAGTGATTTGAAGATAGGATTAAAGGATGGAGACTATCTTTTTTTTTCACTCTTGTTTTCTGTGAGGTTAAATTTATGGGGTTTTTTTAAACAAACAGTAAAAATAATAAGAGACCTCTTCAGGCAGAAAACATGCATAGAAAATCTTTATGATAACCATTCAGAAGGTTATTAGCACAGTAAAACGGGGGAATATGATTGAAATATTTTCAGCCCTTACATAATTAGTCCTATTGGATTCATCCTACTATTGTATCTGTCTTTTTATTTCTTCATATCCACAGGCTTCTAAGACATAACAATTCTTTAGTCATATAAATATGTATATCTATAATATATAGACATTTTGTGCATTCTCCTTTTTAAATATTACAGGCTCTTCCCTGTGCTAATGTACCTCACTGCATATGAAAATAACTCTCTTTTTATCATACTTTTTCAGAAATGCACAATTTTAAAGGTGAAGTAGGTGGAAATATTAATGTTAAACAACCTCTCAAGAAATCTTTCTCTGTTTTTATCACTGACAAAGCTGAGTATTTAAGCTTCACCCTAAACTGACACATAAACACCATTATTTACAACAACGTTAAAGAAAAGTAGCTGGGAAACCTCTGTAATGCTTTTCAACTATAAGGTGTATAGTTTAACAACAGAATAATAATCTGGAACTGGAAGTTTATTGGTAAACATAAAACTGTTGATTCCTTACTAAGGCTGCTGTTAATATATGTAAAGCATAACAAAAAAAGCCCTCCTGAAAAAATAAAAATTGATTCTTCATCAAGCACTGAGAAATTACTTTTAGTTACCTATACCAGCAAATATTGCTATTTTAAAATTAATGTAGTTTATTTCTACCTCTAGGTAGAATTCTGCACTCACAAAATTTGTTTTGTTTTTCAGTCTCTGCCTGGAAAGGTTTTCTTCTCTCTCTTAATGATGAAACCTTAAATACTTGAAAATAATAGAAGTGAGAAAGAATCAAGCCTATGCTTATATTTTCTAATGCAGAGCTGCAGTGCTGTACTTACCAGCAGTGCCACTGACATCAACAGAAAATCTGTGGAAAAAGGAGATCAATATCAATCCCTACAAGAGAAGGTAATAAAACTAGTCTTAGACAATTTTTTGGTGTAGCAGGAATATTCATTTGACTGCATATTTTTCATTTGTCTTCATTTTTTCCTAATCTATTTTTCTTTATCATCATCCAGTCAACCTTCAGAGTGTTGTTTGCTGATTCTGCTGTCAATTATGACCTCATCTTACCTATCTTGTCAAGTACTTTTTTACTTCTCATTACTAGAGATGTTGTTTCAGATTGTTCATCATATCCTCAAACCCTACTGAAATCCGACACGAAAGAATGCGAGTGTAGCTAGCTATCACCTTCATCAAACATCAGAAATGAATCAGAGCCAGATGTAGGGGATAAACAGGTTTCAGTTTTTTCAATGTGTAAAGCAGATCCTCCTATATAAAATTCAGACCACCTTACACCTGCACAGTGATAGGTGCAACTCTTCAGTTACTACTGCAATTTATACAATCAGTATCTTGATTATAAGTATAGAAATTACTTTTTAAAGTTAATCTTACATAGCATAAAGAAATGCTATGTTTTAGCACAGACATTGCAGCCTATTTTGCAAACACCAGTTTGAAAGTACAGTATTGGTAGTTAAAAAAATCCTGCTTTGACTTGTAAAGTGAGAATCTTGCTATGGATGTCATTGAAAGAGAATAAATATAGTAAACCAAGATGTCATTTATATACTGTAATTTCTCTGACCATAGCCACACATTAAAAATGAGACTTCAGGATAAAGAACATCCAAAATATTACACGAAGTGAAACATCTACAAAAGATTACAAGGAAAAATTGACTTTATTAGAAATATACATGCTTTGATCAGTGTTAATGAACTGTACATGAAAGGTATGGATTTCAAAGAAATGATGGAAACCACAATACTAGAGGAATGTAATAATGTGTCAGGCTTTTTGCTACACACACTCCTCACTTAGTAGAAAATTAATGACTTCTGTGGCTGGAAGCTGTTATTTTAAGATTATTATTTTTGAAGTGCTATTAATTATTCCTAATAAAGTTATTTTACTGTGGACACAAGCAAACAAACTGCTTCATTCTCTTCTTTGGTGTGTATATTGCTCCCTGAACTCTTGAAACCTGCAATATAGCTACAGTAAAGCATCCCCAGAGTGCCAAGTTAAATGAGTCTTCCCATAAACTTGTACCAATTGATTAATCAATTTTCTTAATAATCACTTGCTTTTCCTATGAACACAATGTTAGGATACAAGCAGTCTCAGAACACTGGGTTAAATTTGCTTCTCTGAGGGCACAAAAGTGATGGTTTATATTGCTGAGAAAGCATTTGCTCTGGAAAAATTGTGGATGATATTCCTCTGTCCTTCCTTATGTGCTTTCCAGTAAACAGCAAAATTTAAATATATCTGCAGCTCCTTGTCAAGAAATACTGCATGTATTTCTTTTTCAGTTCATATATCATACACGCCGACTAATATTTACCCCAATTTTATTCAACCCCATCAAATTCTGTGGACTCTTCTCTTACATGGTCTTTCCTCATTACCCCTCTCCTTAAACTGCAAAGCTGTCTGAGGTGTTTGTATCATCACTGGCACAATTCTGAAGGGTACATGGGAGTCTCGGGTCTTCTTGTCATTGCCCTGATGGCCATCAAGAAATTTACCTGTGTCTTAACTCTGATCTTGTTTTTAATCAGTACATGGTGTTACTGACCTCAGATGTGCCTCCACAGCTTTGTAGAGCAGAAGTAGGAACATTCTCAGGGGCCAATGCCCTTGTTCCAGAGTTCAGCACCAATGGTGCCTTTTGGTGAATTCACTGCTAAGATGTTTCTCAACTCCTGGCAAACCTTATGGCAAAAGCAAAAAAACCCAGTTTTTAACACTGTAATGCAAAGCTTAAGAAAACAGCTATTGTCTCTGGAGATAGAGGCAGTGAAACATACAGTTATCTTGTTTGGCTGTAAGGTGAATTTTCACACCTTTCAGGTAATAATACATGGTCTTAATTTTAGTTTGAGGGGAAAGCTGATCTGGTTGAACAGCACTTGCAGTAAAAGGGAGAATCCTAGTGTCCCCCTTCTTTTACTCCCTTTTTTTTCCTCTCCTACTTTGGGCTCTACCATTCTGATTTCTTCCCTCAGACTGGCTGGATGGGACAGCTGAGCCTCTGAGTCAGCCCACCAAACTATCAGAAAGCTAAGCCAGCAGAAGTGAATTATTCCCATGTGAAGCTGGTAAGGAAAGTAAAAGACTTGACTATAGCAGCACAAGATTTTTATTTGCCACTTTTATTTATTTTCATATAGATTTATATAATGTTAAAGCAGTTCCTCTGTCATATTTGCTTGTCATTGATCAGCCATCTCACATTATGATTTCTCCATTTCTTCCAGGAACAGTTCAGAACAAAACTGCTGCACGTTTAACAAACCTTCAGGCCCCTTTACAGAAAGCAAACAGCTGCAGGAGTCAGTCGAAACAAACAAGGATGCCCAGGCATTGTGGGAAGGCTTGAAGGAGGAGAGCTTTACTATCACAGAGAAGCCTATTGCAAAAAAAAAAAGTCTTTTCATGTTTTTCTTGTCTTATGCCTTATGGAGATCTCCATAGCTATCAGATGATCTAGCCGAATGTCAGTGTCCCTGCTATTAGCATATAATGTAAAAGGCTTTTAAGTCATATTGTTAGGTTTTTTGAAACAGTAACTGAGATGAAGCTGTTAAGCTGCCCCATGAGCCTGGTTTGCAGGAAACGGGCACTTTATCACACAGTTTTTGAATAATAGATGGTGATAACAAAACCAAATACTAACATATAGATGAAATAGAGCATATGAATAAATGCAGAAGGGTGAGTTCCTGCTGATCATGTTTACTGCTTGTGTGCTACTGATTTGCATAAATGATTTTCATAGCAGGCATCAGCTTTTTTTTTCCTGTTACGTGCAGTATAATTCATATGGCTGTCACTTTTAATTGCTTGGTGCTGACCACTCAGACAAATGGTGAGCAGTAAGAAAAAAAACTCTATTGACACAATTCATCAGGAATGTTGCTTTGTTAGAATTTTGTTTAATTATTGCTTTATCAGTTAATTACCCTGAGAAGTCAGTAGACATGAAGAAGGAAAACCTACAGTCACATTTAATGGCTGATAACTGTTACTGTACAGAAATCTCTTAAAAGAGCTACTCTTTTATCTCTATTTTTTTCTCATAAAAGCTTGTGTATCACAGAGGGGAGAAAAATGAACCAAAACACTTCATAGGACTTGGCTAAAGGAAGGATTTTAAAATGCCATAGACCACTTTTTAGTTTTTTAGGCTAGGTATAAGGAAGAAATTTTTTACACTGAGGGTGGTGAAACGCTGGCTCGGGTTTCCCAGAGAGGTGGTAGAAGCCCCATCCCTGGAAACATTGCAGGTCAGGTTGGACAGGGCTCTGAACAACCTGCTCTAGCTGAAGATGGCCCTGCTCACTGCAGGGGAGTTGAACCTATAAAGGTCACTTCCAACCCAAACCATTACATAATTCTATGACTTCTGAAAGAACATGCCAAAATGTAGCCACAGATTTTCAACACTGCTTCAAGAAAACCTGTTGTTCATCATTCTGTGTGGATTGAGTCCACAACAAGTGTTTTCTTCTTTTTTCAGGGCTTTCAGTGGGAGACATTTGACCATTTACTCTCCATTTCCTGTACGGAAAAGGAGTAACAGAAGAGCTCAGAGCAGAAAGCTAGAACTTATAGGACAACAGGACATGAACTAGACCCTGGATGGCACTTCCAGGCAGGAAGCACCTACAGCTACTGGAAAAATTGTAGACCTGCAGAAGAATTAAAAACTTAATAATTAAAAAATAACAATCACATCTTATCCACAAACATTTTACTACTTTGTTGCAGAAAAGAATAGGTATAATAAGGTCTCAAAGTAATCAACAACAGGTAAGAACAGGTAAGAAGTTAGAAAGTGGTCATGTTATTAATGACAGCCTTTTTTTTTTTTTTTTCCTTTTAATCTTGGCTGACAAGATTGTAGAAAAGTGATACTTTCACATAGGATGTAAGTAGGCTGTAAGTCACTGTTTCAGCTCACTTCGGTATTGAAGAAGCAAATCTGTACAGCAAAATAATTGGAAACACTGGTTACATGTCCTGTAATTTAACAAAGATGATCAGATTGTTATTATTTTTTAAAGGGGAAGGTTTCAGAGAGAGACACTCCTTTTCCTTTGTCTCTGTTAGATCATGTGAGAAAGCATCAGTGACATGGTCTCTATTTTCTCCTCTCACTGCAATATAACAAGCAGGTAAACAATTAGGGCTGTAGTAGAATGGGGAAAATGGGGAAAATCCCAGATCCTGAGGAAAATCCCAGACAAAAGAACACTGAGGATTTGCACTGGGGTAAAATGCCTGAGTACCCTAAAATTACTGTTCACAGGAAGAAATGTAAATTGATTGTTAAACAATTTCAACAAGTTCCTATGCCAAAAATACTATGAAAAACGACGTTACTCATTCTGAAGAAAGTCCTCCTTTATTCCTCCATTCGTAGACAGATTCTAATGAGAGCTGGCTGATGTTCGCATCATGTTACTTTGCTATTCACAGTTTAGGCAACTAATCTAAGCTAGTCATCTAGATTTCTTCTGCAAGCAGTGAAGGAGGAGCAAAATCTTTTACTGCACAACTTATCCCAGCTTAAAACATAGGTCTAGCATGGGCCAGAGGAATAACAGAGGCAAACAGTAATCACTTCTAAGATGGCCACAGCTCAGAAAGCAATCATCTTCTGTGTTCCTCATACCTGGATGACTAAATAAATTTCAAGCTTAAACTTAGCAGTATCTTACACACATTCACAGCTCAGGTGTTTCCACATTGCTCAGAATTATTAAATTTACTTAATCCTGGAGGCAGGAAGTGTGACAAAAGGATAAATAGTCTGATCTGGTATTTTTACTTTTGATATGGGATGTGACTGGTATTGGATGGATTGTCAGAGCAGAAAAGAGCTTAGTACATAAAATGGGTGGAAAGTTCTGAATGCTATCATATGCACTCCCTTTTAAACCTCAGGCAAATCACTGGAGACTGATTTTCCTGCTAGGAATTAGTCATAAACCATTCAGACATGGATAGTAATTTGAATGTAATTGTCCCTTGATTGCTGGTGTTCCAACATTTTTTGAAGTTGTTTTCCAGTGGCTCAAAATGAGGATATTTACATTTTTTATTTTATTTGTTTTTAAATAAAACCGATTTGTTAAGTATAACTTCATTTAGAAAACTCAAACTTTAGAAAAAGCCAGATTTAAGATTGCCTTTGCCCAATTTGAATTATCTACATACATATTTTCATAGGCTATCACTTTATTTTTTTCACAGCCCAACTTCTATTGGTCTCATTGGAAGCTGTGACTACATTGCCTTTTTGCAAATTAAAATTTTGCTGTGACAAGATAAGCATTCAGAAAATGAGGAACATCCTTCCTCTCAAAAGTCTGGTTTAAGTGACTTGCTTTGAATCATAAGGTAATCTTGTGACAGATGATGATATAAAATACATTTTCTAAGTTGGCATTACATTGCCTTAACTGTAGGAATAAAGCCCATTGAAAAACAGATTGCTGTTTCAGTCTTGGTATAAAACTGAAATTATAAACTTGCATGATGAATTGCTGAGCAGCTGAGAACAAAAGATTTCAACTACATCAGAAGGAAAAAGTACTCTCTGAATTTATCATCCAAGTCTTCTATAAAGTTAATGACCTTACAAGAAACATTTTTGTCAAAGAAACTTTTTTTTTTTGCAAAGCAATTCTACCCAATAATCTTAAGCACTTGAGCCTTTTAACTCTCAAGTCCCACATTTATTAATCGTATAGTGTCCCACATCTGAAAAAGTAAGATGAAGTTCTTGAAGATAATATGACTAAATTGACATCCACTGCTATTTCTTGGGCATCAGCCATCTTGTTCACTACCTGAACATAGAAATGCAGGTCAGCATCATATAACTGACAGCTTCATTATAATGCCTGTAGAAAAGAACCCTGAGTTCAGATTAAACACACATCTTTATTTATGGTATTTCCCAGTTTTGAATTGTGCTTTTTCAACACTAACATATTAATGCAGGTTTTGTTTCCTGTGAAAAAGTAAAATAAAGCTTCCTTTTCTACTTCAAGGTAGTCAGTAACGCCTTGAAAATAAGGGCCTGCCTTCCCTGAAAGAAATGGCACATTAATAGGGAATAATTAGTAAGGTGGTAATAGAAAGAAATGACAGGCTTTTATAATGACACTTTTAATTTTGTACCAATGATCACAATTAATAATCAACATTTGTTGAACATGATAAACTCGATAAGCTCACTGACATACTTGGTTAACAGCTTAAAAATATGTTAGAAGTAATGTATGGTAATTGCATTGTTTATTATTGAGATATTAATATTAATATATCAGTACAAATTTTCCCCCTGGTTCTCATTTAGACTAGATAATGAGCAATATGGTAGACAGTAAGAAATTTTAATTAGCTAGACCGTGTTGACAACAATTGACTGACTTGGACTTAGAGGTTAACACCTTTAGCCACTGCTATATTACTACAAACTAGAGAGAAAGGATTACTAGAGAGAAAGGATTACATGGAAGAATGGAAATACCTCTGGTGCCAGCAATATATATACAAGAGCAGCTCAAGGGAAAATTTAAGTTTAAATTTGAAATAAAAGTCATTACTTGGGCAATACTCTTACTGATGTGAATAGGAAAAATTACTGAGTAATTAGCTTCTTGTAATGTAAATAGGTCAACTTCAGTTTTATCTTCAGAACTCCTTGAATCATATACAGTAAGGGATAATTTGTACAGTCTGGGTGACTCATCTCATCAGTCTTGTTTATGGCAGCTACATACTCTCCTAAAAAAAAAAAAAAAAGAGAGATACAGAAATAGGATCATTAATTGGGTTACAAGGAGATGTGGCTAAAGCTAACTTATTGCACAAATTAATTATTAGTAATGAAGGAATAATTAATAGGAAGGTACAGGAATGTGAGTGTTGCTGCTCTGGTTTGCTTCTCAAGTCCTGTGTATTTCCTCCTCATATGGTTCCTGAATCTTACAGTTAAGATTTTGGTTTAAACTTCAAAATGTTACAGCTTCCAAAAGAAAAGGACTTTGGCCAGCAACTGACTTTAATAGGGCTTAAGCATGTTTGAAAGGCTTTCTTGAGTAAGCTCAGGGACTTAGACTGCTTTCTACTTGAAAGCTCAGCAGGGCTTAATTCTCCTAGCCTTTCATTGTCACCTTATTTCTGCTAGAAATCCCAGCACTTGAGTGTAATTAGTTGTGCAAATGAATACTATCAATGTACAGATAGCGGTGTGCTGGGCCAAAAGCAATGACTGCATTTCATGTGCTCCCCAGAAGTGACTATCTACCGCCACAAGAACAAAGGGAACGAGGTCAGAGAAAATCCCTCATTTCCACTTCAAATGAGAGCTAGCTATAAAGAACAACTTTAGCCTGCAGTTTCATTCCTACTTTTAAAATTGATCAAGGAGAGTTCTGTTAAAATACTGTACAATGATATTAGCAATATTAATAGGAAATAATTATGAAGAGAAATAATACCTTTTCTTAAACAGATCCTGATATAAGGTACCAATACTGCTAATGTAAAAGCTTAGCCCTCTTGGTATTCAGTGCTACATTAAAAGAATTTTTATTAACTTATTCAAGAAAGAAGTATGATGAATGTCTCCTTCCAAATTCTATCCCTATCTTCCGTTACAGTAGTATCTGGTAATGGAAAGTGCTTCTGGCAATACTTATCTGCATATAATGCATAAAATTTTTAAGATATAAAAAGGTCTGTATGGAGGACAGCTACTTGATCCATACCAAGAATATCATAACATTTGCTGCTTCAATTTAAAACTAAACCTAATAGTTCTTCTACTTCTTTTGATCTTATAATCAGGAGCTTATAATATATGGGACAAATTCTTAGCAGAGGAAATTGTCATAGCTCCATTGACTTTGGCAATGATTTCTATCATTTGCCAATCTGACTCTGTATCTTTAATCCATCATTATAGTCTCAGAAATTTGCCTCTCAAATTCACTTTATCACATTTGACTTCTTTTTACAATGAAATGTAAAATAAACAATTTCATTTAGTTGAAATTATTTATTTAACTGAAATGCCCAAACTTGTAGAGTTCCCAAGTGTTCTTATGATTTCTGGATGAATAGTTTGTCAATGCACATATCATAATATCATGCTGGCAGTACAAATATCTTTTTTTCCTATTACAATTTACTTTTCAGTCTCTAGGAGTTTTCTCTAGCCCCAGTCAGGATCAAAGCTCTCTTTGCCTAGGTAACAATCACATTTTCCTGATCTAAAGAGCGTACAGTTTAAGAAATGCAGTGGGTGGAATGTTGCTTGTATGAATTACGAATTGCAGCATTAGCCATCTGCAGCCTGGTAACAGATAACTCCAGAAAACAAGTCTTGGCATAGACTTAAATTTCCTGTGTTAAACAGAAAATCTGGGAGCTAGACAGGGTTGAGGCAGCATCAAAGAACAGATGCTTTCTGATAGTTGGCTATGGCTCTGATTCAGGAACATATTTAAGCACAGAGATATGCTTAAAGGCTTTGCTGCCTAGGGATGGATGTAAAGCTGTGCTTAGAGCTAAACATTGGCTAAGGCATCCTGCTAAATTGTGTATCTAAGAGCAGGATCTTTTCCACAATCATCTTCTTTAGGACTACTCTAGTGGCTGGTGCTGGTATATCTTTTGGTTTGATTATCTGTCCATTATCTGTTCAGGATGGGAAGCTCCATCAGGAAATAAAAATCTTTTGATATGGTGGTACTGTGATTGTGTTATATTTGTTTAAGGTAGATCATCTCTGATTCTGTCAGTAAACTAAGATAGAAATCACCCTAGACATAAGACTAGCAAGGTGATTTGTTTCTCCTTTCTAACTACACTTTACCTGAGAAATAATTGTGCCACCTGTACCAGCTTCAGCAAATTCAAAATTGAGCTGCACATGGACATATCCGAAAACAGCACATTATTATTGTGTCTTATGTCCTTTATTATGTGCTGAGAGCAATTTGGTTGGAATTACAATTGTTGGTCAATATTAATAAAAATTTTAAGTGGTTTAGTGTGTAGTAATTTTCTTGGACACTAACCACTAACACAGCCTGCAGCTATCTCACATACCTTTGCTAACCCTTTCAGACCTCTGGTCTGAGGGTGTGTGAAGGTGAATATCTGCTATTGCAGAATTGCACTGAAATTCATACAAGTTTCATGAATTTCAACTGCACATATCAGTCTTTTCTGTTTTTCTCATCAGTTCTTCTTACTGACATGCAGAAAAATCATATTTTAGAAGATTCAATTACCAGATGCCATGATATATTTCAGTAAAATTGTATTTCATTTTCAACTACAAATTATTTGAGGTACTTTTCTCATACTTTTGGAGTGATAATCTAATATCACCCAGAGACAGCAAAATAGTAGAATATATACAAAACCATAGGAATGTTAAAAAACAGAAATCTTTTGAGAATTTTTTGGTATCTGCTTAAGTGATGTTCTTATGAATCCCTTGTCATTCAAACCATGTTTTTATAAGAATGAGAGAAAAGTTCTTAAAGAAGAATTTCAGAGCATATATTTGAAGATAGACCATTTTTATACATGCCTAAAAATCCCAGGAATCTACATTTCAGCTTCTCCCCCTAATCATGACTTTTCTGGTAAATGTAATTTCATGTAACCTCTGTGAACAGCAAAACTTTTGTTTCCAGACTTAGAACATTTGAACATTGGGCTGGGGCAGCCTAAAGTCATTAAATTTAAAATCCCCTTCCCTTCTAGTGATCTTGGCAAAATTATAATGCCTGTTAGAAAAGAGTTAATTGTTAGAGCCAGAATGATAACTGAAGCTCATCAAGCAGTCAGATCCAGATGCTTCCTAAACAAGGAAGAAAAAGGGGCTAGTGAGTAGTGAAGGGAAGAATCTCCCTTTATCTCAGGAGATGCAGCTGTCATGTAAACTCTGCATGTGTAGTGCCATCTGCTTAATGCCTGAAGTTGCATTTGTATCACAGAATGGAAGAACCTTAATTTGTGGACTGTGTTTTCTCTCTAGAGAAAAGGTAAAGAAGGGGGAGCAGCCCTCATTCTTGTAATCTGTGTTGTATGTTGCACCATTTCATTTTTAAGCTCCAAATGACAGGGAAAAAAAAAAAAAGAAAGATACATGGATTTTGTATAAAATATGGAGACCCAGAAGGACAGTGTAGTAAAGATTAAAAACAACCCAGGGGAAAAAAACATTAACAGCAATTCCCTGTGCTCAGCAGTGGTTTCCAAAGCTGCACAGAAAGCCTCCAGGAAGAATCAGGCTGCCCAAGCTGTCTGACTGTATGAGATGAGCAGAGGTTAAACTCCAAAAGCAAAAGGCAGTGTTGTGGGCTTTTCTTAATGCAAGGGCTGCATCTGAACACAGACTACTTTTGCCCTCTTGCCAGAAGTTAGTTCCAGGCAGGTTCCAGCCCCCATACTGGAACATTTCTAGCTTCAAGCCTTATTCTGTATGCTATGGAAGTGTTTTCCCTTTGTGGGAAGAACTACTACGTCATTTCTTGGGTAAGTTAGAGCAGTCAGCTGTGGTGCAAATTTAAAATTCACCAGCTGTTCTAAACTAGCTCTGTGTGGTTTTACTTTGCCTTAACAACGTCCATGCAGACAGTTAGGAAAAGCAACCAGTGCCCTGTAAAGCCCTGCTCTAGCTGACTGTGTGCCAACTTTCCAGAGTAGAAAAGCCTGGAGAAGCAATTGTTCTTGTCAAATGCTGGAGAATTCAATATCTTTTAGGGCCACACTAGAGAGAATGATAAATCATGTCTGAAAAAAATGATTAGAAGCGAAGATGTTTACTGCTGTGTATTAAAGCATAGTAACATTTTAATGTTGCATTGGAACCCAATTTATAAAAATGCAGTCTCCTCATTTTGCCTCTGATATGTGAGAAAACCCCAGTATATTTATTACCTTTATTTGAAAGCAAGTTTAAGAAAGATTCCAAATGCTGTGTTAATTCTTTATTGATAAAAATTGTATGGTATTGTCTCTGAAACTCACTGGGAACCATTACTAATCCCTGCGTTCAATATATTGCATATGACAGCCCTGAAATTTAAAGCTGGGCAGTAATTTTTGAGAGGATAATACTCTATCTTGTGCCCTGGCAAAGAATTGAGATGAGGGGGAGGGGGCAGTTATAATAGAGTTATATGGCTGTAGCATCCAAAATCTGGAACAAGAACTGCCAGTAGCTAAACTGTGACATTAACATGTTTCTTTATTGAAAGAGGTAGTTTAGGGAGCCTTCCCAGAGAACCATTAGGCATTGCTGCAGTATGAAAGTGCTTTTTTTTTCTAGAAGAGTAAGTGGCAGGATAGAAGTAGGTATGTACTGAAAATGCACATTTATTATAAACAAGTTGTAAACATCCATAACAAAACTAAAAGCTATTCAAAAGCCATTTTGCTTTTTAAGGCTGGTTCCTCAAAATTTATAGCATTTTAGCAAACTGATGCTAAATGGTGGATGTAGGTTGACCTAAAACCAAATGCCGTGGCACAGCTCTAGACTATGTTCTATTAAGTTCTCAAGCTCACCTTATTGAAGATCTTTTTAATGCCCTCTTTATCTAATACGTACTTACTTGTAAATTGCTCAAGATTTTAAGGATTAGCTCTAGCATGCTCACCTCCATTAAGATGGAAATGTGAAGACTGCTCTTAATTGTGTGCACTCTAGCCTGTGACTAGTGACTACAGTAGAAAGTTACTCCGAATTGCCTTGGTGTCCTGCAGTCCCAAGCATCCCCCTCAGAATAAGGATTGACAGGAGAATGGCAACACCTCATTCTCTCCCATTCCTCTCTCCTTCCCAAGATGCACACAAGTACCGTGGTAAAAGATCTTTGCACTCATACTTCAATGCAATACACCTCAGGATTTCTGAGTTTGGGAATGTTTACGGCAGTCCCTGACATCGCTGGGATTAGACTAACTGTATTCTTTACCCTTTTTGTTAAACCTTACCCAAAGTTAGCAGTTATATGGCTCTTTCAGCACACATGCACACCCACACACCCTTAAATTAGCTGGTGTAAATGCTTATTGAATTTTATTGTTACAATTGACATGTCCCTTATATTCATCTGAAAGAGAACAAATATTTCATGCAAGATGTTATAAAATTAGGGTCATGGGTCTCTATGTTAGTCATCTTCTGTTGTAAGCAATGACATTATATCCCTCCACAAAGCAAATGAACAAGCTTCATCTTAAAGCCAGCAAAGTTTTTTGCTCCTAGTGTTGGTAACAGAAAGGCTAGCACAGAAACTCAATGCTCTGATATTTGGGAAGTATCTAATTTTCATCTTAAATGTACTTACAGTTAGTATGTAACTGTTCATTTGTCTGCTAATGTTGTTGTTCATACAGTTTGAATCCCATTGTCACAGATTTGCTCCTGATGTACATGCAGAAAAAAACAATATTCTTTTAATTTTCAGACTAATGAGACTGAGCATGACAAGGTTTCTCAGTTGAACACTTATTCTTACTGTAGTAATACTTCTTCAACAGTACACTTTGTGCTTTCAAAACTGACCCAGTACTTCTCAGGCACTTTCATCCTCTTTTTCCAGAGGTGATATTCAGCCTTCCTGGGTATTGACAGTTTCGAATCATCAAATCATTTCATTGTCATTCTCCTGCTTTTTGTGCTTGAGTTACCAATGAAAATTTTACATCTGATTGGTTCACAGACTGAGCCTTGAGAACTGGCACTATTAATCTCTTTCCAACCAATGCCTTGACTCAATCCAACCCTCTGTTATCTCTTTCTCTTGGGGAACCCTACTAGGGTAACAGTTTTTGGACTTTTTCTATTTCTCTAGTTAGACCAAGACTTACAAGTAATTAATCACCTCACAAATATCTTATCACAAGATTTAGTGAAGCATAGATATACCTAATGCACTGGCATTGTTCTTAAGCCTAATAAATTTTGTGTTTTAGTTTCTCTGTTGACAGAAAATTGAGACCAGGCAGATAAATAGGTCTATACATACAGGATACACATGAAGGTGATTTTAATAATCAGAGTGAGAGAAGAATTTGATGCTTTCTCAGTTCTGTTTTGTTTTTTTTCTCCTTCTCTTAATATATTAAACCTATTTACTCTCACAGGTAGAGGCACCTGGCTAGAAACTTTACTCTGCCCTACACTTTAATTACTGCAGCTGGTTTTCCTGGGTGGGGCCTAATTGATAAGTACTCTGGTCTGCCACTTTGTATCCAGCCTCCTAGCAAGCACCGTGACCTTTCAGAGAACTGCTAAATTCAGGTAAGTTTAAACTTTGAGGGAAACTGGTTGTTAACCGGAGAAGAAAGTGTGCCAGTGAAAATGAATAATGGGCAGAGTGCTGTGTCATAACAGTTTTGTGGTTTCTTATTTCTCACCAGCCACACATGTGTAAATCTACTTTCATAACTCTTGGCTTTATAACTTCAGAGATATTTGCATTTTTGCTGTAGCTTATATTCCTGCTTTCTGTTATTCCGTAATTTCTGTTTGAAAGCAACTGTTTTGTAAAGAAACTTGGGATTTTTCTTGGTTATGGTTGGAATTTTGCTATCTCTAACCTTAAGTGTTTTGATTTTTTTTCATAAGGCAGCCTAATGATTTTCCTTTGAAGGTTTGTGATCCCTTATTTTAAAGTAACTAGATTTATATTTTATTACAGAACTTGGTTTGTTGGCAGATTTAGTCAAATGTTCTGAGCGTACCTTTGATGGGTTGAACAGGATAAAAGAGTTTCATAGCTGTCTTTGTAGAGGATAAAGGGCAGAGGCTCAGCTTCATTTTTATTCATGAGGTTTCAGTGACAAGAAATGAGGTTCTAATCCTGCAACTGGAGAGAACAGAGTGAACCATTTTGCTTCTGGAGTTTCTCACTGAAATCTGTGACCGGCTTAGAGCAATGACAAAAAATGAGCTTTTATTTCCCCCCACCTCTGCCCAGCTTCCCAACTTTCATTCTTTTGATGTGATAGACAAACCCCTAATGCTCCCCATCATATAGTAGCTGCTAACATTGAGGTAGGGAGTATTAATAAAATATGTAATAAATAGTGTTGAATAATAACATCTGAAAAAACTGGAGATGTGAATGAAAGATTTGTCTGACTTAGGCCTGTGCAATCAAACTCTGGATCTCATTTTTTGTTTTCCCCAATGAAGTTTAAGCAATTGTGCATAGTTTGTGTTCTGTGCAGCTAAATTACCTCTGGAGTAAGAATTGATCTGCACTGGAACTCTGAAAAATGGCAGTGTTTCGTAGAAACAGCTTTCACCTTGTATCCTTGTCCTGGGATTTCCCAGCAGAAGTGGGGCAGTGGGATGATTACCTGTAGGTTTCATAGGCAATTACAGTTTGAATATTGTGCACTGGTTTTGAGCTGAAAAAAATATCAGGTAGATATGATTTAGGAATTGGTCACAACAGTATTTTGCACTGTAACTGTGACCCAGGCAAAACATTCTCACAGTTGTTGAGTATTTTCCAAAGCTTTTGAGTCTGAAGTCCTATGTATTTCCTTGTTCCTTAATTGATAAGCTTACACTAGGCTGCACCATTTGCATCAAACTTGCATTTTTCTAGAAAAATCCTCCTAGAAGTGTTGTTTTAGTAATGAATATTGGTATCTGAATTGGGTTTACATGGGGGTGGGTGGGTAGAGAGGCCACAGGGTTGACCTCTGTGAGAGTTTGGGGTGGTTCCATGCTGAATGCAGCTGGTTCCAAACAATTCTAAAGTGGACCCACCTGAGAACATAGCTGAGCTCATTAGTGAAGGTGGTGGTACTTCTGTGAAAATGTGTTCAAGGGTAGAAAACACCATGCAGGTGGAGGGAACACTAAGGTTGGAGGAGGTGCTCCATGGTGGAGGGCGCAACCCCAACCACCCAGAGGGACTGCAGGTGGTGGGTAAACTCATCACAGAGCAGCCATTTCTGCAACAGAACTGCAGCCTGTGGATGAGCCTATACTGGAACAGGTCCTTCCCTGGGTTGAAGCGAGCCTAGGAAAGGGGATGGAAATGTGTTTTTCCAAGGTTTATAGATGTTTGTTTCTGATTTTGTTTACCACTGTGTTTATCAGTATTTAAATAAATATTTATATTATATAAATATTTATTGTAATTGCAATACATTTTCCAAAGTCAAGTCTGTTTAGTTTGTTACAGTAATTACTAAGTGATTCTCCCTGTCTTTGTAAACCCATGAGCTTTCTTGCTCCTGGTATTTTCTATCCCCATCCCACCAAAGAAGGAAACTGAGTGACCAAATACAGCTTTAGGCTTTTATCTAGTTGTGATTGAGGCCAGTTCAATTCTAGGTCCTGCTGGGCAAAACTGGAGGCATGCTTTTAATCATTCTTCTCTGCTAGAGTAACAACTGAGCGGCAGTCTCTTAATAATGCAATATGCTTCATCTAATGTAGTTTAAAACAATGTTTTGAGTTTCACTGAAATTACACAAAAAAAATGTATCCTAGAAATGAAACACTATTTCCCATCAGTGAGAGAATCGATATACATAAGGGAAAAACATCAAAAAGACTACAAGTTTTCAGTAGGTGTGAATAATTACTTCCAATTAACTTGGAAATTATTTCATAATGAAGCCTCAAACCATGACTTCTGTAATAACCGTAAAGCTGCTGTTGTGAGTAGGTGACACACAACTTAAATGATATTAACCAATTTTGGTTGGGGTTTTTCTGTTTGTTTGTTTGTTTTTTCACAAAGATGATTTAAGGTGAACCTTTTTCTCTGACTCATGATACAATCCTTCCACCAGTTGTTTTCTTGCACTTCACTAATGTGACTCTGTGGTCTGTACTTTATTACTTGATAGAACATGAATTAGAAAAGGTTAATAAACTGTAGTATAATTCAGTAATCAATTCACTGAATAGCTTGGCTACTTCTACTTGCTGGGGACTTCAGTATTGCTAGACATATTTACTCAGTATTTGTACAATGACTGTTTCTCTGAAGTTGAATAAACTTTTATCAAAAGCAAGCCTGAGCAAGAAAAATGTCAGTGCTGTGCTATTAACTTTGGACAGGCTTAGTGTGTTGTCTCCCTGTGCAATTAGGAAATATGAATGTAAGGTAGAGAGCTGAGTCTCAGAACAGAAAGAAGTACAGGGACATCCTGATGCTTCCTCACATACAGAAACTTATGGTAAAAAATCTACTATTTTTGCTGTGCTTTTAAGAGCTGGAAGTTGCTTAGATGCTGCATCTTCATGGTTTTCTAGCTGTAATTCTTGTCTTTCTATGTAATTTGTGTGATGATAGGAGAATTTTATCTACCATCCAGAACTTTCAGGACAAGCTAAACTCTGGTTGCTTAGCAATTTCTACTGCTTTGTCAGTGTTAACTATGACAAGTTTTGTCTGAGATGCCAAAGTCAGTCTGATCTTAACTGAAAACATATCCTTTTCTTCTTCTCCCCCACCTCCCCCAAAACACAGTCATCTCAGCCTTGATTTATCCACTTTTATGATCACTTTTAATGCACAGCATTTGTGAATATATTCCTACAATTAATTTTTGCAGAAAGTGTTGTATTCTATTTTATGTAGTACTTTCATAATTAGTTTCCTGTGCCTGAGTTAACTGAAAGCTATTAAGTATATCAAGCACTACAGAACTAGAAACTGTCCAAAATAAAACTGCTGGCTGTATTCCCTCTTGCTGGTAACTTTTTTTTTTTCTTCTAATAAAAAAGAACCAAGGAAAGCCTTTAGCTCTTTCTGTTTTCCAAATAGTTCATTATGATGGGGTTTTTAATATTGGAACTCACTTTCTACTTAAGGCTTTTCTGTTTACTATATTCATGGCACCATATGCTGTTCAGAAAATCACTGAGAAGCAAGTGTCTAATAGAGGATGTTTCATTCATTGTCTAGTCTTGATGGATAAGTGAGGTGTTACCTGATGCCTTTGTGGAGGCAATCACTTCTAGCCTGCTTTGGATTTTGTAGGGACACTGTGCATCAGTATTTAGCACCTCTTTAAGATAAAATACTTTAACACTCCAAAATGTAAGGACACTTCTTCAAAGGTGAACACCTTTGCTGCTTGACTGAATTTCCTCAAAGTGGCTGTAGCAGGAGGCATCAGGTATTCTTCTAGACAGGGAAAGATTTAGATCTGACTTTCCTTAGCCTGAGGAGGAAATAGGCTAATACATTAATTCAGTGTTTGGGAGACCCAGCTTCAAAGAGTGTACTTCTGTCTCCCTATCTTTAAAGAATCTGGAGGACTGACTTAAGTGTTTTGTTTTGACTTTGAGATGGAGAGAGAAAGAGTCTATGAGTAAAAGTATAGTTTCAGCACAGCATTGGAACAGCTTTCTTCCCCCTGCCCTAATTTGTTTATAGCTGGCATCATTCCTTAATTGTCAATTTGCCCTTACAGGCTGTATGGGATCAGTTGAGAGGATGTGGATACAATTATAAACTCTGCCTATGGAAGAAATGTTTGTGGAATGCCAATATCAAAGATGACTCCTGGGGCGGGGGGAGGGGAGGAATGGGAATCTGACACTTATGTCATAGAGAACCTAAGCACTTGATACAGGGTTGCTGAGTCTCAAAGTCAGAGATAGTGATGCATCTTCTGTTCCTAAAGGATTAAAGTTCCTTCAGAAGTATTTAGGACAGCAAGGAATGGGATTTTTCCCCATGGTGGTTAATCACTTAGGATACTTGATTTGGGGTTTTTATGTTCAACTGATCATTTGTGCTCTATTTCTTCTCATCCCAAAAGCTAAAATTTCCCTTTTGTCCTGTAAGGCACTAAGTGCTGCTTGAAAAACATGGTAAATACTTCAGACAGTAAAGGCTGATGACAGCATGATGATGATGTTAAACATTTACTTGGGCATATAGTTATTAAGAAATTCCCAGGAGAAGGTTAATCTGACTCTAAGCAAATCCTGTAAATCGGAATTAGTGTTTCATAAATTTTTACTGCTATGGTTATATGGCAGCTGCACCTGAGCTGAGCACTTAAGGGGAAAAAAGTTGTCTTGTGATACCTGAAAGACCCTCAAATGAAGTTCACATTTCTGAAAATTTCTGAATTTCTTCTGAAGTATTGTTTCTGCAGGTGAGGCATACTGCCATGAGTCTCCTGTTGGGTAATAAAACTTCAGAATACCACAGAGTGTACTGCTGTGTCACTTTTTGGGCCAAAAGCAGATGATTCTTTGAAAAGATTTACTCTGAAAAAGAAAAGTCAAATACTCTGTGTTGGAGAAAAAATAATTGCCTTTGGAAATCAGATTTGTTGGGAACTTGTTAGTTCTTAAGAAGGATGTGCCAATTAATTTTCTTTTAAGAAGAAACTTGCCCTTTCTTGGAATTAGGCTAATCCTTCTTGCAGCTTTTCTTCATCAACTAAAACCTCTCTGATTTGACCTCCTATCTCACAATAAATAACAGAGAAGAGGGTTCAATGAGTCAGAGAATGACTTTATGAATGTGCATTTCTGTTTGATCGTCCTATTTTATCAGACTACCATTAAAAACAAAACAATAAAAAAGCCTGTCAGCCTGGCTGTCTCCACAGCTGTCTATATGCCTTTCCCAGCAGTGCTGGCTGTCAAGCTCATTATTCTTTCTCCGAGTTGGTTTGACCCATTCTCGTGCACTTTTGCTAGGCTGATGAAGTTTGTGGGATCTTGTCTCTTGGGAAATACATTTAGAAGGATAAGTTAATTCTGCTTCTCTCCAGTAAGCAGTTCTGCCTGACTTCTCCAGGGCCAGTATGTCTGGGTAGCCTAAATTGCTTATCCTGTAAGCAATAAGGTTTGCAAGATGATAGCTGAAACCCTCCCCTTTCCCTACTTATCCTACTTCATACTGCTGTGTTTTCTTGTGAGTGGTGAGTATTTAAGAGCCTAGGAACCACGGAGAACAGCTAAATCAAATAAAAAAAGGGGTAGAAGACCTACTATTTTCCTTAGTTTAGAATACAAACAAACAAAATACCCCTGGCTATTCATACAGTATGTAGGTTTGCAGAAAGGGATTTACAGTTTCAGCTTGCTAACGCAAGTCGTGGAAGTGAGATTTTAGTATGTATATAATTACTACACATGAGTATAGCAATTGGAGAAGGTTAGCACTACCTTGCATGCTGTGTCATTAGGGATCAGTGCTAAATACCTAAAATGAAAGAATCAAGGTTGGATTTTTGGAGCTGCTCATAGTCCAATGCTGTTCATTGTGGCCAAGTCCACATGAATTACTGGCTTTGGGTTTTTATTTCTGAATTTGTTGGCTGAATTAAACAGAGAAAGGAAATTGTTTCTTCTAGTTACTGACAGAGGAACGCACTTAAAGAGCTCAGGTCTTTGGGTAAGGAGAAGGCAAAAGGCAAAGGGTGTTTGTACTTTTTTTTTTTCCCCCCCCCCATGCTTTTAGGAAAAGGCATGAAATAAGAGATTGATATTCTGGAATCTCACCTCTGAAAGCTTGTGCCCAAGAAATGTGTCATTAAACAAGCTTGCCTTTTTTTTTTTTTTACTGATTTAGGTAGGCTTCTAGCTTCAAAGTACACTCCTTGCTCAATCGCTCTAGATACTATTAGTAGAAAACATGGTACCATGTAGTAATTTGAAAGGTAAAATAATTTTATTGTAGAAGTTAAAACTGCTCAACTTTGGGTGGAAGGTGTCTGCTCCCTAGCTGTAAACTTTTTATGGATTAAATACAGATTTGGTTCTCCCCCCGCCCCCCCCCCCCCCCCCCCCCCCCCGATCGCCCACCCTCTCCCCTCTACACCCTCCCTTGTTAGCGTCATTGACTACTTACTT
>JANHGN010018025.1:152050-171811 GCA_024605025.1 Megaceryle maxima
CGTTAGAATATGAAGTTTCCATTGACTTCAACTGTCTGATGAATTTTGATGTAGCTATACCTTGATTTTATTATAGCTTCTGATTTTTAACTATTCTTAGTGGTTTATCACTGCTCAGGAAGATCATTTAGCTTTTTGAAAGAATATCTTTGTTACAAAATCTGAATGTCTTGATCTGTGATCTAGTCTTAAAGTGTGTATGGTCTGTCTGACAAGGCAAGGGAAATCCTTGTCTGGCAAGCAGAACTGAAAACTAACTGCTGTATCAATTATTAATTGTACATTAAAAAAAAAAAAATTACAATCATTCAGCCCCCCAGAACAAACAAGAATAAATGGCCATCTCATTCTCATTGAGCTTCAATATTTATTAGGTTTTTCATAATTTTTTCAAAATATCTCAGTAATATAAATCTTAAAGACATTCCCCTGGAAAAAATATATGTTCTGTTTTCACGAGGAATGACACGTTAATTGCCTGCAGATATCTTGTTGGACTAATGAGTAAAATAACCTAATAACTAATTGAAACACCATTGAAATAAAGTCATTAGGAAAGTAGTATCATATCTGAGCAAATTAGCTCCATTTTCTATCCTGAATTATCTATCTGTTGTGCTTTGATCACAGCTGAATTGGATCATTAACTAATTAAAAGTGAAGCCAATTAATAATTGTAAACTCTGGATACTTTTTTTCCTCTTTCGCAAGACTTTTCAATAAGGAGTCTTGGCTCTTTGAAAATTTTCTTCAGCAAATGTTTAAGAATATGGAATGACATAACTGATGAAACTCTGATCAGGAACAGATTCTTTAGATTATAACTAGTTAGAGAATTGTCCAGCAAAACAAGGTTTTTTTTGTGAAATACCTTTTTAATTTCTTTTAGTTCAAATGCCTTGCAAAACCATAGCTTTTTCTTCAAGGGATCTTTAAGTCTCTGTATTTCTAGATCTCCTGGCATGGAACTGGGAGTTCTTGTCCTGAATCTTTAATTTCTGCCTTTTAAGCCTTTGGAACTGACAAAGAGCAGAGAACCTACAAATCTTGTGAGGAAAAATGCAAGGCTTATAGGTGACTGGGAGATGCTGTGAATTCAAAATCTATTATGCTGAGAATTGATTCTTTCTGCTTCACCCTCCCTCAAGATTTCCCGTGAAAGGGATGATATAATTTTTTTTTTATCCCAGAAGGGGAAGGGTGTGTGTGTGTTAGAATACCAGGGTTTTCTGCAGAAAACCTCCTAGTCAGTATTCATATATGCTGTTGTCACAGTCGTGTAGCTGGAACTTGTTTTGATGCTGTGTGTGGATAAAGGACAGCAGAAGGTTGTCTTGTCATGTTGGTAGCAGCACCAGTTCTCTTCCTGAGCTCCTTTGAGATATCTCTTTAGTTCTGTTTCACATTCCTGTGCCAAGTACCTTAATTCGTGAGAAAAAGAACCAGCATATTTGTTGTTAAATGGAGAAGTTGAACAGAAGAATTGGGAATTTGTGCATTTCCTGACGCAGAAGAACATCACCTTGTGTAAAGTTTAGTGACAGATGTGCCAACTCAGTATGTCAAACTGGACTGCATTCCTACATGCTTTATTGTTCCATGACCTTTTTCACACTATAGGGGGAAAGGTAGCCATTAAAGGATCCACTATCTGGTAGTTTTCTTTCTCTTTTTACCTAAGAGTTTCACACTGGTGAAGGTTTTTAGATATCTAAGTAATCTTTAAGTCAGTAGATTCAGAACTTCAAAATTCAGTCTGGCTTGTAAACACTTTGATTCTCCATGGAATATACTGATTTTCAGGGAGTTTCAGATGGTCGTTTTGTATATAGAGTTAGTTGCTGAAATACCCAAAAGTCTGCATGTGAGGTGGGACCTACCTAACCTCCAAAAAAGAAAATTCTGCAAGACACTTCAGACCCTGTATGTCTCGGCTACAGAGAGGTATGAAGATGGACTGTTCAGATTTCCTTAAGAGAAAGACCAGTTCAAGATATAAGTGTAGACTTGTATCTGTGTCTCCTGTCTTTGTCAAAAGATAAACCATGAAATTCAGCTAAGTATTTTATCTAAGCTAAAATGGAATAAAGGAAGATAGATGTATAGCTAGACTGTTGGGGAGGGGGGAATGCTTGCCTTGTGGCTTGATTCTTTTGCTTAAGTCTTTTTAAGACAAAAAAAAAAAAAAAAGGCAAGGGTTAAAACACCTTATGTGCATCTTGGCTTGATCGAGGCTCTGTTCTCTTAGAACCACAGCCTCATATTTTTAATCAGCTGGTCTGTTCATAACCTCCTAAGGTACAGGAAAGCAAACACGTGAGGAAATGAGGGAAATGAATCCCTAATTGGGAGCCTTCTGAGAGTACTGTCTTGGTGTTTCTTTCTCTTCATGAAATATAAGTACCTCCAGAGTGCCTAAACTTGAAGCTACTCTTGCCAAGACATAAGCATCTCTCAGATCATCTGCAAGATTTTGGAAGATTTAATTAAAAGCTTCTTTTGCTCAAAAGCTTTATGAATTTCCAGCACTTCACTTTGTCCTCCCTGATAGCATAACTTCTGTGCAAACCAGAGTAAAATTGTCTCTGTAAAATCCTTCAACTCTGAAGTAAGCACCTTTCCTACTTAGAGTGAGTTGATACTGCTGTGATAGATCTGCCTTCTCTTAGAGGTGGAGCTTGGCCAGCTTTGGAGAAAGGTTTTTTGATCCTGTAGTGCTAAAATTAATGCCAAAATAGTCAACTACATGAAATAAGATATTATTAAATGTGTGTTGCTGGAAGAGAAAATATGAATATTCACGTAAAAGAAAAACATCTGTTAAGGGTTAATTTGTGCAGTGTGAGACATACATATCACTTAGCTACCATCTTGTTGCAAAATGAGTCACAAAGGCCACTTAAGTGATACATAAGATTTGTGCTGGCCCTCTGCCCAGAGGTAGATTTTCATTTAATTGTCAACATTGCTTGTTTGGTAGGTCAATAAATAGGAGTCTGATTCCACTATATTCTCTGCAAAATGCTAGAAATAGATAACTTGACAATGAGGTATGGGGAAAATTAAAGAAATACCCCCCAAAAAACAACAAACAAACACCACCACCACCCCCCCCAAACAAACCAAAAACAAACAAAAAACCAACCCACACCACTTGTCCTGTGGAATTCCTCCTTGTGAAAAATTCTCTGCATGTTTTTTTCCCTCTTCTTTTGAATTCGTTTGAGGTGTTCCATTAAAATAAATGAATAAATCTGACATTATCACCTCTGTGAAAAATGCTGTTTCTAAATAGAGCTGTTATGAAGTAGATAGGCAGTTAGGATTTAACATATGTGAGAAGCAACCCACACTTAGCAGAAAAAAAAATGTAATTTAATGAGAAAACACTCTTGTATGCCCAGTAAAATTTCTTTAGTATAAAATGCTTCACAAGAACAAACTACAACTTAGGCTGGCACGTATTTCTTCCATAACTCCAAAATAATTTCCCAAGGCAGCAATTTATGTTGCTTGTTTAAAATGCAGCATGAATGATTATGAGGTGACAAAGACTAACGAGACTTCATTGTTACTCAGTTGGGACTTATAAGATTGTGCATTATGTGAAAGACTATTTAAAGGAAATACTATTCAAGAAATTGGAAAAAAAAAATCAACACAGTAAAGCTCATTAATTTTAAGTCTGAATTAGCTATTAATCCACATGGTTCTGCTTTCAAAGTTGCGACAACAAAATACTGTTATCTTGTTAATAAAACTGTTGGAATGATAAAATGTAAAGTTGAATTTATTTTGGCAAGAAATAATTATTTTTACTTCCATTTACTGCTGAGTAGCATTGTTGCCACAGCAGAGATAGTTGTTACAGTTATATACCCTTACTTCGTGCCTGTCACTTCTTAAAAATATTCCATGGTTCTGAAAGCCCAGAAAATATTTTTCCATTCACAACTACTCTATATGGTTATATTTCTGTCGTTTTGTCTCAGTCTATGAATTATAATTTTACTAAAGCTATGTAATAACTCAAATTGTTAGCATTTTAAAAGGCTTTTGGGATGTTTACCATGGATTGATTTTTTTTTTTTTAAGCTTCATTCTTTCTAACAACTTTCTTGGCCATCTTACACTAAAACATATACACACATTTATTTTTTTTAAAACAGATTTATTTCCTTTTGACCATAAAATTTTGAAATATTATTGTTGGCCTCCTCATAAGTTTAATGGTGTTGACACAAATTTAAAAAAACTTAAATGAATGTGTCTCCAGATAACTGTTGCCAATTTTTACTTTGCCTAATGTTCTAAAGTATAGATACTTATGCTTTACTTACTCTGTCATCTAATTCAGTGAAATAATTTTAATTTACAATTGGAATAAAATCTAAGTTTACATTCTCCTGCTACATGATGTTTCATCAGAAAAATGTAATTAAAATAGATTATTTTTTCTCTACTAATAAGTCTATTGGTGATTTTGGTAACAGCTTGTTACTTCTGATCAAAGCTAAAGGATACAAAAGAATATTATTCCTTAATAGGTAATAACCTGGGAGTTTGAAAGATAAGCCTCACTTGACCAATATTTATTTATACTTCAAGAGAAAACAGCATGAAAAAAAGGAGCTGTTAGACTGAAAATATGAGTGGCAAACTGGAACAAGTCTCCTTTTTAAAAGGGTGTCTAGCCCACCTTTTTGATGCCCTCTCCTAAGGACGATACTGCTCATCTTTCAAGGAGCAGCACCAAGGATGGTGGGGTGAGGGTGCTGGGGATCTCTTCATCATCAGCTTTCTTGGGCTTGTTGGGGTGTACCTTCCTCCCAGCACACATCCTTTTTCTCCCTGGTGCCAGGGGAGTTCTGCAAGTTGTCCCATCACCTCCCTGGGCACCCACAGACTTGATGGTGGTTGCTCAGAAATGGCTTAGAGAGGATTTAGGCCTTTTCCACCCCCGGCTCTGCTAGAGCCAGTGCCTGCAGAGGCTGCAATGATCACTTGCTCACTTGGCAGCTATTATCACAACTAAACCCAGCTGGGGCCACAGCAAGACTGGGCCAGCCCTAAGATCTGATACTGTTGGTTCTGTGCAATGTCTGTGGTCTTTTACTAGCAATGCCAAAAATGTTATTTACTGTGTTATAGCTGGTTCTGAAGCCCAGCTTAGATGGTGGTTCCATGAGTTGCAAGAAACCTTTGTTTGAATAAAAGCCTCCAAGATATAGGTGTTTTGCTTTGCATTGTTTTCTCCCTTTGTGTGTGTGAGCTATTGGTTCTCCCCTACTGGGGGATAAGGGGTGGTTTTAGGGGTTTTATTTTAAATATCATTAGTGTTTTAAATATGAAAACTAAAGACTGTTCCATTTTTTACATTACATTCTCAGAACAAGACATTTTGGCTTTACTCTAACTGCTCTTCACTTTAAATGAGTAATTTCTTCCTGTTCGTATTAAGAAATAACTACACTAAAAAGACAAGTTTCATTTGTCTCCAATGGACTCTAGAGAGGGTAGTTTTAATCATGAATTTTTTTTTGAAAGGCCACTTTTCTGTATCCTGATCCTTTGCAAAACCATTTTTGTTCTTATATAGTGCTAATTATTTCTTCAACTAGAAAATAGTGTTAATTTATCAGAGAAGAAACAATCCTAGAATATAATTTGAAAAAATTGTGTACAAATACACATCTAAGAAAAACAGTTTTCATAGCTTTTGGTACATCTGAACAGCTCTTGAAGTGTGCTTGGAATCGTCTCTTCTGGCAATTTGCAATCACTTTCAGTATACTGCACTTGTTGCATAAGGCAATTTTAAACTTGAAGAGCTCTGACTGAGGAGAAAAGATGTTATGTGTGTTCTGCATGTAGAAATAGCTTGTATTGGTCAGATCTGAGTGTTGTCTACAAACAGAATTTTTTTTAGCTCCAGCCCAGACTGGCGTTGCTAATAGTACTCAGGTGCACTGTATTCCGGTTAGCTTGATTTTAGAATTCTTCTGTATTCTGCTACTATGCAAAGAAGCACATAAAACCTTTCAAGGATATAACTCCAGGGCTGGAGACAAACACATTGGTAAACTGTCTCCTACACTTTCTTAGTCATATTGGTAGAGGATTTTTCACTGGTTTCTGCAACTAAGATAAAAAAAACTATAGGCAGCATCAGCTGCTCTAGCTCATTAAGTGTATCAATAATTACTTATAAGAAGAGAACTTCTAAGTCTATGGTACTCACAGTTATCTTATTGGTTATTCTGAAGACCTGTCTCTGACATCCTGAATGAATCATGACCAAAGGCAGGGAAACCTTGCTTGACAGGTATGTTCTCTTAGGGCTCTGCAGGTAGTTTTGAGTTAGGGTAACCCAGTGCCTGGCTCCCTTTTAATAAAGTTTGATGAGGGCTGATTTGACTTGGAATTACTGATCTATCAAATAATTTCACCATCCTCCTGTCTTGGGAGTTGTAGGAACTTTTCAAAGTAGAGAGGAAAATAGTGGTGAGATTACTGAACTTCGTAGGTGTGTTTTCCCTGCTCCTTAAATATATCACACAGATGCTGTTTGTTGCTGGTGGGCTTGGCCTTGACCAACAGCAGGTCTCTGTTGGAGCTGGCTGCATTGGCTCTGTCAGACGTGGAGGAAGCTTCCTTCTAACAGCTTATCATAGAAGCTGCTCCTGTACCCCTCCCTTGCCACATAGACCCAATATAATGCCAAAGGAAGTAGAAAGCAGTGATTCAATTAACTTCTCAGATTGATGAAACACATTCACTTGTATTGTTTTTCATTAGCTGGCAACTATAGATGGGCCTCAGCAGGAGTAATGTCTTCTGGTCAACCTGCCCATTTATGGAAAATAATTCATTTATGATACAAAAGGGAGCAGATGAGATGTTATGACTTTTTAGACTAGAAGTTACCTGTGAGTAGGGAGTCCTGAGTTCCAGATTCTGTTTCAAGAAGCTTCTATTATTCAAGTATTGTTTTATGTAAAATACATGATTTGACTAAAAGCCTTTAAAAACACAAACCTTAATGACTTGTGTTTAGTTTCCCTCAAAAAGGTTTGTTTTTTTAACTTCACTCTAAACCTGTCAGTGAATGTGGTTTGGTTTTAAAAATAAATCACAGGACATGGAACCAAGTAGTATCTTTTTATCACTCACCTAGACAAACTATTTTATAATCCATGTAGACTGGAAAATCTACAGGCTTAATTTATACTGTACAAAGGTGAGATAAGCATGCAAATAGAAGGGAAGGTAATAGATATGGAATCCACTTCTTACAGTTAGTGTCAATGCCAGGAGAAAGCAGGAGCCATCAACATGCTGGCATAGTGGGAAGTCACTGCGTTGCTATTCTGTATTGCGGACACCAATGTCCCAGTCATGCACCTGTAACAGCTTCTCCTGTCTCATTCCTTAGGCACTTCCAGTCTCTCTTAAGTGACTTTCTGTGTTTGTTTGTGGAATGAAATCAGACATGACTTTCCTGGCACACAAGGACTGTGGAAACTTTCTGATGCATTCATCCATCTGCCATCCTCATCTAATTCTTATGTGGGACGCTCATCATGTTCTAAGTGAACGCTTGATCTCTTTATGGAGTGGGAAGTGAATTTTGTTGAAAGAAGAGTATTTGTCTAATGTCACTCTTGTTTTTATGACTTTAGCAGACTCATCTAAGACATCTGTCCTTTTGGAGAACTTGTCTAAAAATGGTACAGTTTTGCTGTTAGTCACTTGTTCATCAGAGTTTCAGAGATTTCAGAACTACCTTCATTTCAGCAAAAGGGAAGAGAGTCCATGCTCACTCACTGTTTTGTTTTATTTATTGTTTTAAAGGCTGTTATTAAAGAAATCATGGCAGAATAAAAAGTTCTTCAAGTGAAGAACAAAGTTACAGTACTTTTTAAAATAACTGTGGAAGTACAAGCTTCAAGAAAGTAAATGTGTAAACAACAGTTCATGTATCAGAGCATAGAACTAGAAAACTTTGTTCCACAAGAGGCTGGTGTATAAGGTAGTGGATCCATCAGGTGGCTGAAAAAGATACATAGATTAAAAAAAAAAATAAGCTACATTTCTTTGCCAGGCAATTGGAGTATTTATACTGAGTAAAGCTGAAAAGAGACTAAATTAAATAGTTACTATTACTGGTAGGCAGTTAGCTGCAGCTTTATCACTGGTCTTATAAAAATGATTCTTTTCAAGATGCTCACATAGATATTTAATTCTGACCAGTGTACAGATAAATATATATGTATGTCCTAAATGCTTGCTGGTAACTGTCCACTTAAACAGCAGGAGTGGTATTTAAATTTACACAGTTCCAAATTAGATAGGAAAGTAAACATTTAATACTGTCAGGTTTCTTGAGAGGCACAGATCTTAGAAAATACAGTCTGAGTTATTCCATCTTCTCTGTAGATTTTGTCCTTCCAATTCTACATCTACTGTTAACTCCACAGATGTGCTGTGTTTAAAATCTGTTTCTGATCTGATTAAATCCAATATTTTGAGTACCATAATAACCAAAAATTTCTAAGCAAATATATGTTCATAAACACTTTTCATTTTAATCTTTTTTCCAAAATACAACCAAGCAAATTATTTTATGATGCAATAATTTTTTATTTTCCTTTCCTGCTGATCTATAATTCAGCTAGTAAGAGTAGTTTCATGTTACTTAAGTAACCTTTAGGTATTCTAATGTATTTTACACATTGCACTATGTTAATTCCTTTTAAAAGGCTAATTAACATTATCATCAATGTCATAATTTCAAATGATTTAGACATATCATTATGCTTAGTTATTGCAGAAAAAATATTTTATCTCTGATGGATATTAAACACTAGCTTTATGAAACTGCAATCACAGTTGTTTCGCATATTAGTAACACTTTATTTTAATCATTTTAATAGCACTGATTGTAATAAACTCATTTGGGATTCATGTAGAACTAACATTTATTTCCATAAAGCGTTTCACAGTAATTGAACATTAGTTCAGTTATGAATGCTGGATTGCTGCCAGGATATTTCTTTTTTTTTTTTTTTTTCCTTCTGTTTCCTCACTGTTGATTTCGTAAACCCATCTTTCTGCTTTGTTACAAATGAGATCATTAAATCTAAGGCTTGATTTTTAGCGAGCATAAATTGGACCTCAATGGGACTATTCTGATTAACTCTGATTGAAGATCTGGATGTTAGTTTTTTTGGTATTTCAATAAACTGTGGGCATTTTAGTTCCAGAGTATTTTGTCACTTAGTCAACTTTTTATTTTATTTTTGTAGGCATGCAAATGAAGCATGTTGCCACAGATGAATAAAAAAAAAAGTTACTTCACGTGCAAATAATCTACTTACTTGTAATAGGTATTACATGCAGTGAGTGGATAGATGATTGTTACATGATGTTAGTCACAGGTATGTTTGTGGTTTGGTTATTGTTTGTTGTGGTGGTTTTAGGTTTTGTTTGTTTGGTTTTTTTTTTTTGTGCCCTTTTTTTTTTTTTTCTCTAAAGAGACTCCCCTCATGCATTAGGTATGAAATTTACTGTCCTACAGTAAATGGAGCAAGCAAAAATAGTAATTTTCTATTAATAAGTAAAAAAATATACTTTATTCTCAAAATGTTTACAACTGTGTTTTAAGTCCTGAGGAGGATTGGTGGTTGGTTTTGTTGTTGTTTGGGATTTTTTTTATGTGGTTTTTTGTTGGGTGGTTTTTTGGGTTGTGTTTTTTGTTTTTTTTTTTTTTCCACCACTGATAATAACTGACCTAGTCAAATAAAAGGTGTTTTAATGGAAGTAAAAGTTTGGATAGGTCAATAAACTTGAATGAATATTATGTTCAAAACTCATGTAATACAGCCATTACTGAAATCATAAAAAAAGCCAGCAAGAAAGGGCATTTATTGGTGCTGTAGACATTTTTAACTGACTGAACCAAAAGAAAATCATATGTGGAGATAAGAAGAGTCCATTGCCTCAAGTTAAACTTCCAAAAGAAAAATCTGCATTGAAAAACAAACTTGTTAGTCATAGTGCCTCTATCTCTTTACTGTGGTTTGTGGTGTTTATAATCGGGAGGTTTTTTCCTTTCCTTTTATTGATATTATGTGAATAGTTGCCTGCACATTTGTTAGTACTTCTGTTTGCAGAAACAGTGTGTTCTGACATGCTATCCCCTTTTAGGTTTTGATTTGTATGAACTAGCTCTGTTTTGGAGAATGACAGACTGGTAGCTCCCCTAAAGCACTCTGATCCATAATGTAAATGTGAGGGTCCAGACCCATTGCTCCTTCAGGTGGCCTTGAACTGAGCATGTGTTTGGGATGCTCACTCCAGAAGACATGAGTCTGAAGTGAAACTCAAACTTTCAAAGTGGGGATGATGACAGCACACACTCAGCACCGTATACTTTGGTCTACTGATCTCCTGTTCTGCTGAATTGCTAATGTCAGCCCAGCCTTTATTAATAAAAAGGTTGAAAGTAGAATGGCAAAAGTTATTAGTGCTGCTAGAGCAAAAGGCTTGTAGAGCCTTTTTATTAAAACTGAATGATATGACCCTACTGACTACTAATGGAGGGGAAAGCCCACAAATAACTGAGGCAAAGGCTGCAAAGGGAAGAAAAAAAATCTTTTCAGGCATATGCAGAGGCAACTGATAAAAGAAAGGGTCATTTAATATGGATACGAAGAAAATTCACTTGATAATGAATTTTGCTAGTATGTGTAATAAGTTTCCCAGAGTGATCCCAGCTGATTATTGTTAACAGCTAGCGTGGTCTAGATAGTAATAAATATGAAGCAAATCTTTACTGTCAAAGGGCAAGATGTGGGTTGTCATATTTCTGTGTAGTCTGATGGTCGTGGAAGGGGTTAAAAATGTCTGACAGTCTGAACAGATGTATTAGAAAGACCTCACGTGTCTTCAAATCAGCCTTGTTTAATCTGAGCAGAGTTGTTAGCCCTTTAATATCAAGTTCCAGGAAAAATTAAAATGTTTCAGAGGTTTAAGATCATAAAGCTCCTTTACCATAAAGGTGACAACATAAAAAGCAATTAGAAAACTGTCAAATGACTATATGTCTTGTAAAGCTTTAATGCACTTAAAAGAATTAATTACAATGAAAACTCCAGTGCTGAATGTAATGATTAGCAATATGCAAATCATGGGCAAATTCAAACAAAGGTCTACAGAGACCAGAAGTTTTCCACATGACTTGTAAAATTAGACCATGATGGTTTAATACAGTATGTGACTGGTTTCCTGGAGCTAATCTAGATAGTGGTCATTATGAAAAGGGCAATGGGGAGCAGTAATGTTCACTGCATCAGGATGAAGGCTCTTGCTTCAGCCTTTTCATACTCAGCAGTGTTTAAGAGCCTCTTGCTGCTATCATTTCTATCAACAGTTAAGTGACTGGAGTTTACAAAAACATTACTTTTTTTTTTCTGATATGCCTATGACTTCAATAAATGAGAGCTGCAAAAAAATTCCCCACATCAGAATAAGTGACAGATGTTTTGAATCTTTCTTCTGTAACTGGGCACTGTTAAATATAAGTTTGGACAGTGTTGTACCACATTCAAACAGTTTTAGAGCTAAATATTAATTCATTTCTTTTGGTAAAAAAGGTAAATGTAGAATAGGATGCATTTTGGGGCTAAGGGTCAGTGGGAATTTACCTAAACCAGTGAATTTTGATGTGAAGGGCTAGCTTGATAGATCAAGCACTAGCTTGATTTATCTAGATGGGAGCCAGTGATGATTCTCAGTAAAACAATGTGTACTAAACTATTTTATACAAGGAAATAGAAGCTTATTTTTGAATTGTGTTACAATGGTCTGCTCCCAAAATATCCTGCCTAACCTTCCTTTTGAGCTCAGCAAGCTCTACAACTATGGAGCTATATTAAATTAAAGAAACTTAAGTATTCAGAAGTACAGCTGAGACCAAAATACAAACACTGAATAAATACTTGGTATTTTTGTTCAGCGAGTAATGCATATCTGATATGATGTTGTTTTGAAGTAGACATTTTGTAAAAATAATAATACCTGTTATCAATAGAAGTCTTGCTTTTGATTCTTTAAGAAAAGTGCAAAATAAAATTGCTATGATTGTAAAAGGGGTAATTTATTAGCCTTTCTTGTTCCATGAGGTAGATAAGCTTATGTTTAGTGGCAAGGGAATAAAGCTCATGTGCAGAAATAGCTGGCACATCCTTTTTAGGTGATAACCAAGTGTTCATTTTTTCTGTTTTTAATATTTTGATTAGAAGAGAGGTAAGACTGCTTTCTCATGGAAACTTTAATCAGATAAGTGTAGACATTTCAGTTTAGTTATTTAGCAGATGTTATTGGGCCTGCTACATGCAGTTCAGAGCATTCCTGCCTTTAGTAACAACAGGCCTTCCAATAACCTGTAATCAGCTGACAATTCTTCTGTAAAATTAATATACTGTTATCTGCTTCCCAGTATGTGGAATTAGACTTTATTTTCATTTTTCTTACCTATGTTTTGGAGGCATATGTTGAAATAAAGTGAAACTTAATTTTGTACTATTTAAATTCGGTGTGTTATTTTCTTTCTGTATATTTAACTCTGCATTGGTGAAGAAGAGGTATTAAAGTTCATAAATTCTCATCAGTCATTAAAGCGAAAGATGAAAAGTATGGGTCACTTGTTATCTTAATTAACACTTACCTGGTGTTTTCCGAATGAAGTGTCAAGAAGTAAAGGGCAAATTTGTGTTCAATTAATGCATTCGCAATATTTCTCCCATAATGTCTCCTAATCCCCTTTAGAAATTGTGTTCATCAGGGGAAGAAATCATTTTCCCTGATAAATATGCAATGTGATTTTTTTTTTCATATTGTACTGATTTAGGATCCTATTCTGTATCCTTTGTGAAGTCTAAACATTCTCCATTTAATATAAAATAGGTCACACTACATATGAGAAAGGGACGCACATTTTACTTTATGAATAATGTTTAACCTGGTCATGTATTTTCTACAAGATGAACTGTATTATTTTCTGAGTCAAAATCATCAGTGTTAACCAAATGGTATAACACCTCTTTCTAGAGAATGTTCTATGCAATTATTAACACAGGATCTATAATTTAATGAACAAACTATGTTTCAGAATAACTGTTGCTCAGTGCTATTCTTTACAGAATAAAAACACATTCCTGACCTGTTTATTTTTTAACATGCTTTAGTGATTAAATGGCATCTTTTCTTTGTAACAAGGGTGAAAATTACACGCTTTGCTAGCTGTATACTCATGATACAAATCTACTATGCTGAGCTTCTCTGCTTAGATTCTCTGGTGGAGTATGATCAGCAACATAAAGCAGAAATACTTTTGAGAGGTCATCTGATGGATTTTTATAACTGTGTTGGTTATAAACAAACAAACAAAAAAACCCAAAACAGCAGACAGCCTCTGGTTTTGCATTTCTTTTAAGAATTGTAGCAGCCTGCAACTGGCTGGGCAATAAATCGCTGTGGGTAAATCTTCACTAAAAATAGTGGTCTTATCTATGGATAATACATGAGATGCCTGCATGGATATCATGATGTCTTTCATCCCTCTTTCCTTCCTTAGATCAAGAACTCCAATTTTTGTGTTTGCAACACCACTTTATTTTTGCACCTCTTCCCTCCTCCTCCTGTTCCCTCTCCTGACTGATGTTCCTCCAGGCCTGTAATGATCTCGGAACGGGCTGTTTGACACTTGGCTTCAGATCTGAAGCGTTGCCCTGAAGTGTGCTTTGTTTTCGTCTGCTATGCCCTACTCCCTCCCTTGTTGCATTTACCAATAGTTGTACCCAAGTCTATCTGATCAGTTCGCAGTTGACAGGAGTGGAAAGATAAACAATTACACTTCCAAATGTTTTAAGAGACACTTCCTCTTCACTCTCCCAAAAAGGTACAAACCCTTGTGGGGTTTTTTGGTGGGTGGTTTTTTGTTTGTGGTTTTTTTTTTTTTTTTTTTTGCCTCTGTGGAAAAAGTTGCCAGGGAAGTGGAGACGAGCCGACCGAGTATGTGAATGATGCGGGGAAGCAAAGGGGCAACTCTGGTGCAACGGGGGCGGAGCTTGGTGAGCCGTGCGCGTGTTGAGGAAAGGGTGCAAAAGAAAGGTGTTTATAAATACGGTGCTATGAGGAATTAAAGAGCAAGAAGGGAGCAGTTGCTGGGGCTGACCCTTAGCTGTGGAAGATGGTGTACGAAAGCTTGGGTGGAGGGCGAGGCGTGACGAGGAGTTTCAGGCGTGTAGCAGCTGACACCGGCTGGTGCCGTTCCCCGGGACAGCCAGGGAGCCGCGGGAGTAGCGAGAGCGAACGGAACCCGAACGGGGGTGCACCTCCATGGCAGCGGGCCCTGCAGCGGCACGGGCGCTCCAGGTTACCCCGGAAGATGGGTCTGAGTTCACCGCTGCCCAGCTCTGGAAGCAGAGCAATCCAGCAGCAACAGACCGGGGCCCCAAACACCGTCTGTCTCGTCCCGGCACTGTTCCCCTGGCAGGGCTGGACGTGGGGGGGCAGTGGGCAGCTTCCTACCCAAGAGCCGCCGGGCGCCAGCTCCCGGCTGCTGCCGTTCCGGGAGAGATCACGGTCCAGCTGCTCCAGCTCCTGCAACATGTATGAGCCACGACGGGGGGACGGACAAAGTCACCCCCGCCAGCCACTGGCCAAGTTGGGAGGGAGGGGTGACAGAGGCAACCGCTATTTGGAGGGGGCCCACACGGGTGCAGGGTGATGGTTTTACCTGACGAAGTTTCAGCAAAAAGGGAACCCAATTCAGCACTTAGACCCCCTTTCTTATAGAACAGGGGTACTTGGGTGATTGCAAACTCACACCTCAGCCATTTGAGTCTTTTCCAAAGGGCACCGGTGTTTTGGAGTGGGGAGCAAGGAGCACAAAGTCCTCTCCCAAAAGAGTTTCAGTGAGGGACTAGAAGAGTGGAGAAGAGCTGTGCGTTTGGGGGAGAAAATTTCCAGGGATTTGTTACTGAGTTTAAATCCAGATCTGGAAATTAATACTCAATATTGATAGAGAATAAAATACTCTTTTGTATGTAGTAACTAAAACAGCACAGACTTGGGCCTTCCGTAAAGTGCTCAAAGTTTTTTTTGAGCGGTGTTTTTGTTACTTGGAGGCATTAATGTTTGGAAGAGGAGAAAAAAGTGGTTCATCATGTTTTTGAACTGCAGTGAGAAGCTAATCCCACCTAGCAAGTAACTGGAATGAAGTTGTGTTGTATGAATTTTGTGTTCCTAATGAATGTTGTAAAAAGTGTCCTTTTTGTCATCCTTATGTGTTTAAGTTTAATTAAACGTGAACAGATGAGACTTTAAGGTGGTTCTGATCATTCTTATTAGTTTACACATAATGAAAATAATTCATGGGTTATAGTAATTATTTTTTTTTTATTTCAATTTGCGTGGAATCAGTGATTAAACAGTAATTGAGCACACTTAAATTTGAAGCTTTTTAGCAATACAGTTAGTTGTTCTTGGAACCACTTTGGAACCAGCCACTGCTGGCTGTCTGAAGTTTCACCAGAGAGAAGCGTTTCAAGTTGTTCATAAAATGCTGCCTATTAGAACTGACCTGAGTGTTAACTATTTTGCGAGAGACTACTTTTGATAGGAGTAGTGCATATGGCCCTAGAATGCTAAATGCCTGGATTACAGCAGATTAAGGAACTGGTTGCTCTTGTTCTAAATTGTTTATTGATCTTTGACATGCTGAAATACGACGTGCACCCCAGTATGACAGCTTCTATTGAGAGACAATAAGTAATTCCTTCGATACACTATTAATTCAGTAATATAATTTCCCCTCTGTTGAGAATGCGTGTTCAAATATTCATTTTTAGGAAGTTCTTACTTAACATGAGCTAATTAAGTATCTTAGCCTCAGCATTTCTTGGAATGTGGAAGAACCAGCTGCAGTCTTACTATTCTTTTGGTAAATACAAGTCATGCCTAGATCAGAGAAAAAAATAGAGAGGAAGAATGTGGTTACACCTAGATGTATGCATTCATAATAGTCACCTAAAGGTCATGTGACTCCACATTGCCCTTCTTTTTTAGATTCCAGTCAGCTTATTAGTAGTCAAAGGCTGTTTATGTATCTGATGTGGAATCATTACAGTTGAAAACAGAGCATTGCAGCTGCAGTGCTGTTGCTACAGACTTCATGCAGTTGAAGAGGGGAGGTATGAGATTCTGAATCCTGATCTGTGGTATGCTCAAAACAGCTGGTGTGGCATAGATAGCAAAGATTCAGACTTGACGTGGTTATGTCACAGTGTTAGAAATGGCATTGGTAAATCTATCATCTGTTGTGAAAGTTTATGTGAGGAAGAGGGTGTTGTGCAGTACTCCCAATATTGTTTCACCTAGCTGGGCTAGCTGTTACATTTCTGTAATTAAAAATAATGGCTTATGTTTTGAAACAGGTCTTAAAGTTCTTCTCCCCTATTCCCATTTGTAGTTAGTTGTCTCCAACTACGTAACCTGTTTGAGAGGCTTTCTTGCATAGTACAGAGGACCTGTTACCTAAACTAGCAATATAAAGGAACCAATGAGCTTCGGCGTTGACCTTTCCTTAGGCTTGTATTTGAGTGCATCAAAGTAGCGTGTCACTGCCCTGTTTTGATTTGTGTGTTATATATTTTTGGAATATATAAAAGGAGGAGGAGTTGCTTCGTGGTGACATCACAGTTAGATGCTGATATTCAATCTTCTGCCTAATTAAACTGATCCTTTAATTGGAAATTAACTGATGCGGCTGCTCATAACAAGCAAGTTAGGAAACTTGTTTTCTGTTTATCTTTTGCCTGCTGTCTGTTGGAGTTTGTAACTAACGTGAAACAGATCATGTGTAAATCTGTATGTAGGAAATATTTTTCAATCTGTTTTTGTTCAGGTAGGGTGCTAAAAAGCATAGAATATCTTTGGAGATAAAAAGTGAAATACAAAAGGAAGGGCACGTGCCAAAATTATATTTTAAAATTTTAAGAAGGGAAATGAGTCTAAGCAAACAGTGTTGATTTCAAAATTTTGTAGTAGACAGTGATGCCTATAACTTGCAAGGTTGGCTTATAGTGTAAAGGCTGGAGATGAAGAGTTTCCTGCACTGATCATTGTTTTCATATGGGACTTCTGTTTTATATACTAAGCATCCCCTCAGTGCTGTGCTGGATGAGTGCACACCGTGTGCTGAATTGGAAGATGCTAGTGTAAAGTCACCCAGTTTAACTTTACAGTGACTTTAGAAATAAATTAGAGGGAGTGTAAAATCTTGTCTAAGTATTAATAGGCTACTTTTTATTGGATTCCGCTGCTTACTTGGCATTTAGCTAAGGTATATGGACAATATATGCTGAGAGAAGACTTCATTGCAAATTTAAAGTTTCTGTCCCTGAATCAAGGAGCTCAGAAAGATTAATGAAAGCACAACTGCTTTTTAGCACTACATAAATGGGACCTATAATATTAATCTTTAGTTTTGTTTTGTTTTTTTTTTTTTTTTCCATTTATATTTCAAAACAGTAACAGTAAATGAAAACAAGTAGTCAAAGAAAATGGGAAGGTATTTCCAAACTAAGTCAAGGTGTATCTACTTACATGCATGGGAATTGAGGGATACTTCAGTCCAGTATGAAAAGAATGTGTGGAAGATCAGGAAAGCAAGAAATGAAGATAGGTACAACTAGGTTCATTCGATTTTTAAATAAAACAGGTTTTTCTAAAGTTTTGTTGCTGTTTACTTCACTTTTTTCTTTCTTACCAAGGTATGTATCTTTTTAGGCCAAGTGTCAGTGGGGTTTCTTTAGTAATTGCTTCTTTTTTCTCTTTGTCATTGAATAATAGCTTAATTACGATAGTAAATCTCCATCCTAACTGCTCTGTAAACAAATTAGACTTCTCCTTAGGCAGTTTTTTCTTTCCTAGTTTCATCCTTTTTGTCCAGATTCCTTAATTTTTGAATAATAAAATTTTGTGCTAAGAACAGGTCAGTCCCATTTTAATTTGACATTACCCCTTTGTGTTCTGCCTAATTTCTCCAGTGCATAATGGAGTGTTTGTCACTTCTGCACGGGGGAGAGGACTTTAATGAATTGCACAGGGTGTGCTCTAATTGACAGTAATGCATTCTGTACATTTTTTAATTAAGTCTGTAGAACTCCCTCATCTAAGGTGGATAATTGTTTCCTGAATTATGCCCTTCTATTTTTATCAGGTTGTGTAATCTTTAAATTTAAAGTCATTGTCTCTTGCATGAATGTTTATTCTTTAATCAGCATATAATACTCAGTATCATCTACTGGTTCAGAAATGACTGATGTTAAAAAAAAATATATATATATGGCATAATAGAGCCTCAGAAAAGACTTCAGGAAAATGTTGAAATGATTGATCAAAATATAGATGGTATTTTTCATTGTGTTTTCAAATGGGAAGAGACATGAAAAATATATCTTTGGCCTATTTAATTCATAATTTCAAGATAGGTAAAATTCATCACTGTGCAGAGGGTCAGTAAAAGTCCAGGAATAAATTAAATCCAGTTTAAGCCCTTTGGGCCTGATTCAAAGCTCTTTGAAGTCACTGGGATATTTTTCTTTGAGTTCAGCACAAATAATAGTAATTAATTGTCTCACTCTAGGTAGTTCCTGAGTGAAACAAATAATGAAATATGATTTAAAAACTTCAACTTGGCTTGAAAGTTTGATTGATTGAACAGTACAGGAAAAAAACTGGTCAGTCATTTATATTTAGTTGTGGGCAAGCCCAGGACAGGAGGTTTGGTGCAGCAGGTTTTGGAAGAGTGGGTGTCTGTGGTGCACACAGAAATTACTTCAAAAGCTCGTTAGCATGGTTTGTGGTAGAAGGTGAGCTGTCAGCTCTGATTGTAGCTGTTTGAAAGGCTTCTGTCACCTGTAAAAACCCTCATGGGGTTTGAAGGCTGGAGCGAGCTTCTCAGAGCCTTTTTTTTTCACTCTATGTTTCTAATTGTTGTAGTAATTAGTTGTTAAAGTAGAACTCACCAAGATACCACTGAGTGCAATTCCTATTGGAACCAGCTATAGCATCTTACGGAAGCCAATTAATTATGATATTTTTTTTGTGATCCTGGAAGACAAGAGATAATTTACAAACAAATGAGAACTCCTCTGTGTGTGTGTGCAGGTATGTATGTTCATACATTACATGTGCTTATATATGTACGTGTATCTGTAAAAAAAAAAAAAAAAAAAAAAAAAAAAAAAAGGCAAATTTAATGTATTCACTTGTGAAGGAATTGGTGAAAAATCAATTGTGAAATCTCAGCCTGGTCTTGCTTTAATTTATATAAAGCACTGAAAGAAAATTTAGACATCATAATGTTGATAACTTAGACCCAGTAAGTTTCTTTTTATCAACAATAGACATTTTATTGTAGTAAATTGATCCAGTGGTTTTAAATGAATACAAATTACTGGAGTGATGAATCACCTGGAGTTTTGCAGTGAAATGAATCTTTACATTTAAATCCTCGCACTGGAAGAGCAATTCAATAAAATACACAATTCAGTGGTAATATTAGATGGGATTAAGCGTGCTTAAAACATGGATATTTGTTTCTTTTAACATTTCACTGTTTGCACCTCATATTGATTCAAGGCAAGGTGTGAATTTTAGCCAACACGTGAATTCTTACATTTCACTGTT